>CM073467.1:32867500-33165000 GCA_037074535.1 Gleditsia sinensis | reverse complement strand
TTTAACTATAGTAGAACGTAACCATTGTTGTATCACTTTTACTTTCTTAAGGTCTATTTGGACACCATCCTTGCTAAACATACTCCCTTAGAGTTTGTAAAACTATCTTTAAATGTTGCTTATGATCCTCTAAATCGTCGAAACATATTAGTATATCGTCAATAAATGCAAAAATAAATTGATCCAGGAATAGCTTAATTAATATTCATCAAGTCCATAAATGCAACTAGGGCATTTGTCAAACCCAATGACATCACTAAGAACTTATAGTGCTCATACAAAGTCTTAAAAGCAATTTTTTTTTGAAATATCCTCTTCCCTTATCCTTAATTAAAGATATCCAGATCTCAAATCAATTCAATTTTTGAAAAATGTTGAGCACCATGCAGTTGATCAAACAGATCATCTATATGAGGTAATGAGTATTTATTCCACACTGTCGTCTTATTTAGCTGTCTATAATCTATCCATAATCACGGCGATCCATCTTTCTTTTTCACAGATAAAACTGGAGCACTCCAAGAAAAAGTATTAGGGAATTTAAATCCCTTGTCTAAAATGTCTTGTAACTAATTCTTTTTTGGTTCCTTAAGTTCAGTGGGTGCCATTCTATATGGGAATATAGACATTGGTTAGGTTCCAGGAAATAAATTAATACCAAATTCTATTTATCGTTTTGGGGTAATCCTGGAAATTCCTCAGGGAACACATCAGGAAATTCTCTAACCACTAGAACTTAATCTATATTAATGTATTTCATATCTATATCTTTGACCACTGCCAAATATCCTTGGCACTATTTTGTAATAACTTATGGGCTGCTAAAGCAAAGATTATATTACTGGATATCTCACTACGGTCTCCTTGTATCAAGAAAGAAAATTCTTCAGGAATATTAAATTTAATCACCTTAAAGTGACATTCCAAAATGGCATGACATGATACTAACCAATTCATCCTCAGTATCACATCAAAGTCTACCATATCTAGACAACCAGGTAAAACAGATGTCACATTTAGAAACGATTATATTATGTATCTATTTCAATTCTTTAAATTCTCTGGCACAACTATCCCTACCACTTTTAGCCAGAAATTGACCCATAAATACCTTTTTAAGATGCCACAAAATCCAATCAATCTTATACTAGAAAATTTAACAACTTTGAATAGAAAGGAAATTGAAATCTTATAGAATCCCACAACAGCACCTGAAGTATAAATATGTCCGGCTCATATCCATACTAAAGGTTTTACCAAAGAATCTTTTGCTCTGATAACCACAGGAAAACCTAATGCTCTGATACCAACTTGTCACGCCTCTAATTTTAGGGCACGTGAAACACGTATGCCATAAACATATATTTTCCATAAACATGAATATTCCAATCCTTTATCAAGTAAACAGATACATATAGGTTCTCCCATACATATACCATATACAAACCAAGTCCATAAACATTAGAGTAACAGTAGAAGTAGGGATCCTGTCTGTGGCGTTCAGAGCATACTCTAGAGTACAAGTACAATATAATCAAAATCTACAATCCTTGGAAACAAAGTAGGCTCACCCAGAGATCATGTCGTCTAGCTAGTCAACTATCTTAAGGGGAAGGACCAAACTCTATATTTTCATCTGAAAAAAATGTAGAAATATCGTGTAGTGAGTTTGACAACTCAGTGAGCAGATAATTCCTCCTATGACCTCTTAGGTCAGCATATGGATGAACTCATATTTTAAAATTTATTAGATAGAAAATTACAGTTCGGAAGTACATCCATATGGGACCCGTATTTTCAAATCTTCTCAGTTTAAATCACATTCAGATATTTGTAACCATATATGATTCAATATGATCGTTAATCAAACATTGATATGCATTAAAAATATTGCTTATAAAAATATTAGGAGGATCCCATATCAAAACCACCATATCATAGTTCAATCCCTTTCGTACTTTGTTGGTGTAGGATTTGCCTATACTTAGCATCTTAGCCAAGGTTTGCCCTACCACCATTCAAGAGGACACGCGAAGGGACTATAATATGAGCAATTTCTCAAACACAAAGCAAGGGAAGGCAAATCACATATCATATAACTGACATCTTGTCCAGATAGGAGGCATTCCGCTCTCCATCACATACCATATCTCATGTGTTGGCCTTCACACAAGGCTAGCATCACCCCTACTAGATGAGGTATCAAGGTGCACTAGGGCTAACATCACCTGCTGTTAACAAATAGTATTTCAAATAGAATTCCTCCACAAAACTATCATATGCACATATTCTATATCATTCAAAACAGAACTTTCAGTATAATACAGAATTTCAACCTTAATATAGCTCATCTGTCATAAATTTCCCAATCAGGGTTTATCACATATACATGCCCTTTCTCGAGGCAATCATATAGCTTTATAAATCAATGCCACATGCATAAATATTCACTTTATCATTTAGTGAGAAATACATGTGAAATCATATATACCATGAGTTCAGAAATCTATTTTGAAAACTATGCTCATCTTGAACCATATTCCAAATTGTAAGCAATTCAGACAATTTTAATGCATTTCAGGAACATATAAAAGTGTAAATATCTTATAAACATAATCAAATACACGTTTAAAAATTAAGAAGAGTATAGGGCAAGTCATAGAAAGAATCATCTACTCACAAGGTAAGGGTTCCAGATTGGACAGCCTTAAAATGTACTTTTCTTATCTTAATTTGATCAAATAGACCTCAAAAATATGTCCGAAAAGTCCAAAAATTTAGGAAATGATCTCGGGAACTTGGTCAACGCTAGTCACTGTTCACGGTCGAAAAAAACTATTCACACACTGTTTAGGGTATTGTTCACAGTTACTGTTCACCGAAAAACAATTTGTAAAATTAAAGCACCAAATCACATTGTTTGACTGTGAAATTTATCATACAACTAATACTCTACATCCTTAACAAAATCCCTAACTTGAAAGCTTGAAAAACTATCAAAAATCCAGCATTTTAGAAAAATTACCTATAAATTACTATTTATAATTTTTTGGTGAACTTTTAGTGAACTTCCGACACAATTGATCAGTGGGTTTTAAAGCTCTTGTCACCACGAGTCCAACGGTACCTCTGGTATGTCAATTGGATATCTATAATGAGAGAAATCTTATAGAGAAGTTGAGAAGCTTAGAGAGAGAAAAAGAAGAAAAAATGTCCCTCCTCTGCCATCCGTAAGCTTGCCTCCCATTCCCTTTCTCCTTTCTTTCTTTTTAATTATTATTATTATTATTTAATAATTGAACAATAAGATTTATTTTTATATATATACATATAAATATTATTGTTCATATTAAAATATCCCAAAAATTTCTAAAAATTTATATTCTTACAAAACTTTAGTTGCACTCTTAAATCATGACTTTTCTTGATAAAAATTTTAATAAAACAAATTACAAAATAAATATCTTTATGCATAATAAAAGAAAGAATATTTCTAAAAATAAAAATAAAATTATTAGAGGTCAATATAATTATTTTAAGCAAAATAATAATAATTTAATTAAAAGTATACCTACTTTTAGCAAAACATAATCATTTAAAATAAAATATTTTTTTTATTGTAAAACATTATTATTGAAAAATTACGGGATATTACACCCTGTAACAACTCCATTTTTTTAAATATATATCTTTGTAAAGTTCCATAAAGTTATTACTTCTTTACTTCTAATTACTTAATACATAATAACATTCAATTAATTTAACCAAGTATAACCAAGCATAAAGTCCCTTACTGATGCACCACACGGACCGTCATGTGACTGTGCTCGTCCCTTTTCTTTTCATGTTAATGGCCAAAAATATGATTTCAATAACAAGTATGTTCATTATACTCACACTTAACTGTGGAAAAGTTCTATTGGAAGGGTTGGGGACTTGCAGTCATTGGCCTCTTACCAGTACCTTGTCATTTTCCTCTAACATTTCTGCTAGAGTTTTGTGGCCCGTTCTTCCTTTTCCAGAAGTTCCATCTTTGTTTCTCATCCTCCATTGCTCTCAATCTTTTCTCTAGGAGTTTGCATTTATTTATCAAAGGTACAAACTCTCTGATCTCCATAGGTGAATAATTTCTAAGGCTTATATTTCTTTAGATATCTAAAACTTGTCTAATAAATTTTATTTCCTTATTTATGTACCTTTATTAATAAAAGAAACAAAATTAGGGATGTTACACACCCCTATCTCAAATTTCCAAAAATTGGGTGCTAAAAAGGAAGAGAGATTGATAAACATTTTCAAGAAGTAAGGGTATGCCGTTGCGAGAATGATTGCAAACCTAATGGGTATTAACTTGACCACATGTCTATATCAAGCCCTATTTGATAAAGGGACTACACGTTGTAATGATAAGTCAAATACCCCTTTGTTTGAACCTCTAGTGATTACTAACATAGTTGTTTATGGTGTAGTAGAAGTTCAAGGCTTGACTCATTTTCGAAAATTTTGGATCATGATGATCATTAAAGATTTAGATTTAGGAAATTTTAGGTTGAGCTAGCGATGTTAAACAATGGTGCTGGTTAGGAGGCAACCCATCATATTTTTTGTTTGAATTTTTACATAAAAAAGTAAAAAATTTAAAAATTTTAAGTTATCCTAAAGGTCTAATGCCGCGACGGTTGCTTCTTGTTGTCACAGTGCCAAAAGATGCAGGAAAATTCTAGAATCCAAAGAGCGCTAGCATTGCAATGATAAAATTTTAGCCCTACAATGCCAAAATTGTTGTAGTAAGTACAAATACCTAAAAGTTCTAGTGCCACATCACCTATATCTTTTTGGCATATTACTCAAATGTAGAAATAGATTCCTATAACTTGAAAGCAAGAATGTTGTAGTGCCCAATCCTTATTGATGGTGGGTCGAGAAATTTAAAAAATATAAGAGGCAACACTAGGGTCTCAGCCACTTTTAATCGACACCTGTAAGTGCCCAGCCCCCAAAGATGCATCACTCTTGCTTAAGTTCCCTAACTCAATGGAGATACATCAAGACTTAGAGGTAATTTCACTTTTTCACATGATTTTAAACCAAAATCTGAACACTATCATTGATATTCAACCATCTAATTGAGAATTATTCCTATTCAAGAACAATATTCGTGGATCACAAAGGTAACCCTTGAACTCAAAATCTTAGAGGAATTGACTATGTTTTGGCTAAATTATCATAATCTAGATGTCCCTTTTTGCACTTTTTGGATCAACTACTATATATTTGGATAATTTAAGATCATTTGAGGATTTTTTTAGCTAAAAGAATAGGGTGCCCATAAGTTGTTTAGTAAAAAGCCCTAGTGACATGCCTTAAACACCTAATTGAATCCCAAAACACCTCACTAACCTATGGCTCCAAATGCCTATGAGGTAGAATCCAAAATAAAAAAGAGAATAGCATAATAGTGGCTAACCTTTTATCCCAAAGTCTTAGTGACTAAGGATATTTACAGTCACCACGTCAAGGTGGTTTGTCAATAAGATCATCATCTAGAAAAAGGGATTTTGATCTTGATGGTGTGTGGTTGCCCAACAAAGATAACATACTGCAAAGGGGTTAGAGGTTTTTCTACAAACACTCTAAAGTGGGTGTAGTTCTAATAGTACATGAGTACTACTTTAATGCTAAAGACCACGAACACCATGTGGCATGAGTTAGGAGCAAACAAGTATACTTTATTTAGGCCATCA
Organism: Gleditsia sinensis; assembly: GCA_037074535.1. Lineage (NCBI taxonomy): Eukaryota > Viridiplantae > Streptophyta > Magnoliopsida > Fabales > Fabaceae > Gleditsia > Gleditsia sinensis. The sequence continues at coordinate 33,159,256 of CM073467.1, read as the reverse complement.
ATGCCTATTACTCCCTACCTAATATAAAAGATGATAAGTATTCTACCTTTATTTAGGGAGACGTGAACTTGGAGGAAGTGATAACTGAATTATGTTATAAAAAGGCCCAATGGAAGTTAATCACTTGGGGGAAATCAAGTTATTTTGATAAAGTAGCCATGAATAAGTTTGTGAAGGCTTAATACTACTTCGTGGCTATAAGATTTATGACGGTCCTAAATAAAAGTAAAGTTAAGAGGGACAGGGCACTGGGCACTGTAGATTTATGTCCTTATGAAAGAGTTTTCCATTGACATGAGAAAATTAGTTCACAAAAGTATAGTAAGCTGTATTTATGCCAAGGGAAGAGCCTTAATTTTACCTAAATAAATCACAGCTCTGTGTGGCCTAGCTAGAGTTTTGTGGAATACTACAAAAGCTCTAATACACCCTATGAAGGCCATTATCATCTAAGGACATTCAAAAGTATAAAGAGCTAGAGAGAGTACTTGAGTAGCTAGTATTGGTTGGTACTATCACGGGTACGCCAAATATAATAAATACTTTACTTTAAAACTAACCTGTAGTAGTGGGAGTAAGGGTCGATCCCACAAAGACTGGTATTACCTTTTGTGAAATAGAAAGGGAGTTTGAATAATGAAAGTAAAATAAAAAAATAAAAGAGAATGATCACAAGCAAAATAAAAGAGAGTAATTAATAATAAAAGCATTAGTTTCGGTTGATATTCACCATCAAGGAATTGCATTGATCATTGTCAACATAATTAATCTTTACTTGAATATCTATTATTGAGATTCTATTCATGTTCCTCCTTAAGTTTAGTAATTGATGTCGATCGCCTCAATTAACTCTAATTAACAAGTAATCCTTTAGCACATTGGTAAAGTATAACTTATTAACCGCATGAAGAATTAGAGAAATTGGTAGAGCTAAAGAAACATAGACACATCGGTTATATCTAATTTAGTTAATCATTCACCATAGGTTTAATAATTTATACTATAATATTATTAATCATATTTTCCTCTTAAATCATAATAATGAAAACTTTGTTCAAGATACGATTCAATAGTAGATTGTAACAATGAAATCATTAGTGTGCACCCTAGATATCAATTGAAACAATAAGGGGGATAAGAATGGATGAATAATCAATACTCAATTAAATTGACATAATAAACTCAAATCAACATCTCACAATGCATAAAAGATCTTTGAGGTTTCAATCTTCCTCAACCAACAAAAAGGACACTAGCCACACAGGGTCATAAGAAAACCTAAAGAAGAAGAGAAAAAGATGATTGCAAATTTTATCCTTGGATCCTTGGATGATTCGATGATTTCATGCTTGTTTTTCCTCTTATTTATAGGTTGGGAAAGTCCTAAATGAAGTAGGATTTCTTCTAGGGTTGTTCTTGAGATTTTGGGATTTAATTAGGGGTGAAAAACCCTAAAAAGTGCATTAAAAATGGTGTTGTGACGGTGAGCACCATTTCCTTCTCTTGGAGCACCATGGCCCTTTCATCGAGCGGCGTGGTAGTACAGACACCATCTATAAGCCAGTTTCTTAGTGGTACTCATTTACGGGGGCTGCGGTGCTATGATATTTTCAGAATTTGTAAAAGTGGTAAACATAAAAGTTGTATCCCTATCTCTTAGATTTCTATAATCACTTGAATCACCTTAATCAAAGCTAAAATAAGGGAAAATACCTAAATTAGTGGCCAAGTGTAAGGATTCATCCTACTGCACTGCAATTATGATTTTCATGCTCTGTAAAGCTCTAAAATCTCCCGAATTTGACAAAGTGATCAACATAAAAATTGTAGATTGTTGTCTTAGATTTTTTCAGCCACTTGAATCACTTTGATTGACATTCTTATATGGGAGATATGTTCTAATTGGTGTTGATAGGTCTAGAATCGCTGCAATTCAACATTTTTCCATGAAATTATTATCTTTTTCTCCTCTTTTCTTTTTCTTTTTTTCCTTCAACACAAAAAACTAAGTTAATTACTAATCATATTTTACTTAAATAAAAAAATTAAGTTTAAATATATTAAAATCATGCTTTATTATGAACACATCAAGTACCAATAGTAGGAGAGGTTGGAGGTAGCTCAGTCCTACCTCAAACATCCAAAAGCATAGATGACCTCTAGGAAAAGACTAAAGCCCTTCGGAGGGATACGAATGAGATGGGTTTGCACTAGGCTGCATCATTCACTTCCTTGCCACACTACCATTTAGTCTTCAATGCCATAACTTAGACCCTGTTCGTCTAGCTTCCACCACCTCCGACATTTCCACCATCCTCTTTTGTACACGACTCAGTATGTCAGACCATGGACAGGAATATTTAGATATGGAAGTTTACTAGCCCTATATTTATTTTTATTATTTTACATTTTTCCTCTTTAATTTTACTTTCTTTATTTACATTAAGGACAATATAAATTTTGACTGTGGAGGTGGAATTGATGTTTTTAATTTATGCAATGGATGATTGTATTAATGATTGAACGATTGTAACCCTATTTTGGCATCAGTTATTTGATTTTCACTATCATTGTATCTTTATTATGTCAGTAAGTTGTATGATTGTGTGAGTGTGTTCAATTTATGCTTTTAGTTTTTTGGCTTAACTAGTAAGCCAATGATTTGAATAATTTAAAATTTTTTAGCTCTTGAAAAATGTAGAAAAATTACAATTATATACAATTTTAACTTTTTTGAAATTTATATTCTTACTTAAGAAAATTGAAATTTTTGATGCACATAAACCCTTGGGCATAGATAAGGTTTATATAACTAAAAAATATTTTAGGATCTCAACGGGACTGTAGAACTTATTTGAATGCTACTTGAGGTAAAAACCTAGGCTAACACTATTATTTAAGAGGTGATTTAGGCATTCTTTGTTAGATTTAGTATTTTCAAGCCTACCCTAATTCAATTGTATCTCTAGAACCCTTATTTAAGCATAGTTGAACCTTTCTTCTATATACTCATATATTATTTAAACTAAATTGAAAAATTTTATATCCATATGTTCCCCATTCACTCATTAAATTATTTTCTAAAATTTTATTTAGAGCTTTATCTTTAAATGGGTGGAAGAGTGGAGTCAAGAAAGAAAGAAAAATTCTTCAATAGAAAGAAAGACAAGTGATAGCAGTGAAAGAAGAAGAAAAATAGAAAAAGAGCATAAGAAAAGAAAGAAAAGAGTAGACATGAAAAAGAAATTATAAAATGCAAAAGAAGGAATATAGTAGAAAATGAGTTTTGGGGAAAACTTTAGAAACTCAAAAATGTTTAAGAAAGAAATAAAAATTATCATGTGGTATTAGGTGATTGAACGTAATTTTTTGTCCCTTATCCTTACATATACCATAGCCACATTACAAGTTCAATAAAGCCCTACTTGATTTTATGTGTAATATCTAATCTACATTACTGGATATTAGCATGAAGAATAAGCATATGGAGTTCTTAAATTAAATTAATTAGGGATATAAACTGCACATTTTTAGGAGTTATAAACTCATATGGGTATGAGAATTTAATTAATCTAAGGCTACACAAACACTTAGAATTCTAGAGAATGAATATTGAATTACAATTGAATTAAGCTTGTTCATAAATTTGATATTTTTAAAAAAATTTCTTGAAGCTCTAATCCATTGAGAGGCAAAAATTTTAGTAAGCCTAACATTCACTATATATTTTGAATTTGTTCAAGTTTTTTTAAGAGTTTATTTTGCTTGAGGATAAGAAAAATGTTAAGTTTTGGGGTATTTGATAAGTATATAATTAATCATAAATTTAGTTTATTTTAGCATGCATTTTGTTAGTTTTAAAGTGAAATATGTTTGGAATTAGTTTAATCTTTTATTTTCTCTTGTAAGAGTTAAGAAAATAGAAAATTGAAGGAAAAATGAATAAATTCAAGGAAAATATGGAGAAGTATGAAGAATCAAGGAAAAAATGCTAGCATTATAGCATTGGTGAACCCAAAAATACTCTAGAAAATATAGCTGATGTGATCTTAGTTAAGCATGATATTAATACCTTTAAACTTAATTTTTGTTTGATTTAAGTAAAATATAATTAGGAATTAGCTTACTTTTATGTTTTGTGTTGTAGGAACAAAGAAAGAAGAAAAGAGAAGAAAAAGATAAGAAATTCATGGAAAAATGCTACATTGCAGGGATTTCAGACCTTTCAGAACTGTTTTGAGCATATCTCCCTCTTATGAAGTCCAATCAAAGTTATTCAAGTGGCTGTGAAAAGATAACACAATCATCTACAACTTTTATGTTGAACATTTGGTCTAATTCAGGATATTTCATGGCGTTATAGAGCTTGCAAATCAGCATCACAGTGCAGCAAGATGAATTCTGACCTTTGGTCACTAATTTTAGCATATCTCCTTCAATTTAGACTGGATTAAGGTGATTCCAGTGGCTTTCCTATGGAAAGAAGAGACATAGAGCTACAACTTTTGTGTTCAGCACATTTGCAAATTCTGGTGTTTTCTGGGCGCCGCAGCGCTGAACAACCCAGCAAGCTTTTATGTTGAACACTTGGTCTAATTCAGGATATTTCATGGCGTTATAGAGCTTGCAAATCAGCATCACAGTGCAGCAAGATGAATTCTGACCTTTGGTCACTAATTTTAGCATATCTCCTTCAATTTAGATTGGATTAAGGTGATTCCAGCGGCTTTCCTATGGAAAGAAGAGACATAGAGCTACAACTTTTGTGTTCAGCACATTTGCAAATTCTGGTGTTTTCTGGGCGCCGCAGCGCTGAACAACCCAGCAAGCTTCGCAGCAAGTGAGCGTTGCGGCACTCTACTTGGGCGCCGCGGTGCTCTAATTGAGTGCCGCGGCCCCCACTGTCGCACTAGAATAATAATTTTTGCGATTTTAGGTCTTTTTCACTCTAATTGAAGCTCGATGGATTGGGATTTGACCTAAATACAATCCTACTTCGATTAGGAGGAGTTAATCTATAAAAAGGGAGCAAAAAAAGCAGAGAATGGATCCAATCCTTCATCCAAGTTCTTAGTTATATTCTTCAATTCTTCTTTAGATTTTCTTATGGCCCTGCGTGGCTAGTTCTTTTTAGTTGGTTAAGGTAGATTGAAACCTCAAGGGATATTCATGCATTGTGAGATGTAGACTTGATTTTATTATTTCAATTTGAATTGAGTATTGATTATTCATCTGCTCTTCTTCTTAATGATTATTCATATGATTGCTAGGGAGGCCTACTAGTATATTGTCTGTCTTAATCTACCGCTGAATTGTGTTTTGAACAAAGTCCTCAATTCTGTGATTCATGAGGCAAATAGGTTTGAGGATTTTGGATTATAAATCATTGAACCTATGATGAATGATTAACTAAATTAGATATAACCGATGTGTTTATATTTGTTTAGCTCTGTCAGTTTCTCTAGTTCTTCATGCAGTTAACAAGTTATGTTTTACCGATGTGCTAAATGATTGCTTGTTAATTAGGGTTTAATTAGTGCGATTGTCATTAATTTACTAGACTTAAGGAGAAACAGGGTTAGAACCCAAATGATAGATATTCAATTACAGATTGATTATTTTGTCAATGATTAATGCAATCCTTTGACGGTGGATATCAACCGAAACCAACGTCTTTATCATTAATCACTCTCTTATTTACTTTCATTATTGTTTACTTGATTTTATTTGCAACTATCAATCCCCCCTTTTTCTAATCACATAAGGTAATATCAGTCTTTGTGGGATCAACCCTTACTCCCATTACTACAGGTTAGTTTTGAGGTAAGGTATCAATTTGGGTGTACCTGCCACAATACGCCCCAAATTTTGGCGCCGTTGCCGGAGACTGCGTCTTTACTTTTTGTGATTTTTTGATTTATGCCTGTAACTCGTTCTTCTAATTCTCAAGATTTACAGTTCAATCCGGATATTGGAAAATCTGTATACAGGCACAGAAGAGAAATTCAAGAAGATGTTGATCAGGATAAGGAGGAAGTGATCATGGCCAGACACCCCACTCTAAAGGAGCTTGCAGCTCCTGATTTGCATCAGCAACCCTTATGCATTACTTTTCCTAATCTTGATGACAATGTTAATTTTGAGTTGAAATCTGGATTAATTCATCTCTTACCAAGTTTTCATGGTCTTGCAGGTGAAGACCCGCATAAACATCTGAAGGAGTTCCATGTGGTATGTACCAGTATGAAGCCCCCTGGAGTAACTGAAGAACAAATAAAACTCAGGGCTTTTCCTTTTTACTTAAAAGATTCAGCCAAAGATTGGTTGTATTATTTGCCCTCTGGTACTATCACTACCTGGAATGAGATGAAGAGAATTTTTTTAGAATTTTATTTTCCTGCATCTAGAGCCGCTACTATTAGGAAAGAAATATGAGGCATTAGGAAATTGCATGGTGAAACGCTTTATGAATATTGGGAGAGGTTTAAAAAACTTTGTGCAAGCTGCCCACATCATCAGATTAGTGAGCAGCTACTAATCCAATATTTTTATGAAGGTCTTTTGCAGGGAGATAGGAGCATGATAGATGCAGCTAGTGGAGGAGCACTAGTAGATAAAACTCCTGAAGCAGCCAGAATCCTGATATCAAATATGGCTACCAATTCACAACAATTTGGCATTAGGCATGATCCTCCTATTAGGCATGCCCATGAGGTAAGTACCACTTCTCTACAGAATTAAATATCTGAACTTACTTCTCTTGTGCGCCAAATGGCTATAAGTACACTTCAGCAAGTTAAAGTCTGTGAAATATGTTCAGTGACAGGGCACCCTACTGATATGTGCCCTACACTTCAAGAGGAATCCATAGAACAAGCTACCACTACAGGAGGTTTTCCTAGCCAACCAAATAGGTATGATCCTTATTTTAATACATACAATTCTAGATGGAAGGATCATCCAAATTTCAGGTATGGGAATGCATAAAATAGGCCTGCAGGACAAAATTTTCAACAAAACCAACAGGCCTATTATCCTAGACAGAATGCATCCCAAGATCACCAGGTAAGTAATCCATTGGAAGACATTGTGAAAACTCTTGTACATAACTCTCATCAATTTCAGCAAGAGACAAGAGCTAGCATTCAGAACCTGAAAACTCAAGTAGGTTAGTTAGTAACCACAGTGAATCGATTGGGTGCTCAAAACTCAGGTAAGTTACCTTCACAAACTGTGGTAAACCCAAGGGAAAATGTGAGTGCAATCATGCTACAAGGTGATGAAGAAGTTGAGACCCCAATGCAAGAGTTACATGCACCAACTGAGCAAGAGGAAGACAAGAATGATGCAACCATGGTAGGTAAGCATCCAAAAGGTAAGTCTGAACCTTTCTCTAAATATAAATCTAAACCTCCCTTTCCTAAAGCTTTGAAGGAAAATAGGATGAATGAGAGAACTTCTGAACTATATGATACCTTTAGAAAGTGTAAGGTAAATCTTCCTCTTTTGGATGCAATCAGTCAGGAACCTCACCATGCCAATTTCTTAAGGGAATTACACACCCAACAGAGGAAGCAGAAGTTGAAAGGAGCTGAGAAAGTAAAAGTAGGTGAGCATGTTTCTGCAATTATTCAGAGAAAATTCCCTACAAAATGCAAGGACCCATGTGTGTTTTCTATTCACTGCTCTATAGGCTACAATACATTTGATAAGGCCATACTAGATCTAGGAGCATCTATTAATGTCATGCCATACTCTATCTATGCATCTTTAGCACTAGGACCTCTGAAAGAAACTAGTGTTATAATACAATTGGCCGACAAATCTAACACCCTCCCTGAGGGTGTAGTTGAGGATGTTTTAGTACAAGTTGGTGATCTGATTTTTCCTGCTGATTTTTATGTACTTAACATGGAGAGTGGTGATCAAACAACTCCAATTTTGTTAGGGAGACCATTCTTAAAAACATCCAAGGCCATAATAGATGTTCATAGTGGCACATTGACAATGGAATTTGAAGGAAAAATTATGAAATTCAGTAAATGCAGTGCCATGAAAGATCTCACTGCCTATGCTATTAATATGGTAAATTCTATAGCACAGGATGTTGAGCCTTTAGAGACAAAGGTTGAGAAATCAGCTTTTAGTGTTCACTTGCAGGAGAATAATGTAGAAGCTCCAAAAGTGCAGCAAACAGGTAAGGATCAATTTACCTCAGCACCAAATTCTAATGCAAATGCACCTTCTATTTTACAGGATCCTGGGTCAAATCTGTCACCTCTTCCCAATCACTTGAAATACTTGAAAGTAGGAGATGCATCACCTATTTTAGTTGCCAAGAATTTGGGTGTTAAAAAAGAAGAGGAATTGATGCATATTCTTCAGAAAAAAAAAAGAAATGCCATTATAAAAACAATTGCAAACCTTAAAGCCATAGACCCGACTATAGAGTTGCATCAAGTTTTAGAAATCAAAGGGGTTAGACCCCTTAAAGGTAAGAAATCTCTCCCTTGGTTAGGACCACTTGTTATTACTAATGTGGCTTGTGGTTATGCAGTTGAATTTCAAGGAATGAATAAGTCCCAAAAATTTAAAGTGAACATCAAAGAGTCTCCATGAACAGAGATAAGGAGCTAGGTCGAGCCAACGACATTAAACAGAGGCGCTTATTAGGAGGTAACCCAACATAAAAAGAAAAAAGAAAAGAAAAGTGGGAATCAGAAATATTCATGGTTCAGTAATGCAACATGCGCATTCCACTCCAAACAAATTCAGGGAAGTTCACTTAACTCATATGTTTTTCTATATCTTTCCATAATTCTTATCTTTCTTTTACATTGAGGACAATGTAAAATTTGAGTGTGGGGGTGGAAGTTTATTTTTCTGAATCATTGTGACCCTATTATGAGCATCAATTTTCTGATTTTCACTATTAATGCACTTTTATTGCGTTTAGCAAGTTGAGTGATTGTGTGAGTGTTCAATTTATGTTTTGAAATGTTAGGCATAACCAACAACCAATGATATGATTGTCCAAATTTTTTTTTAGCTCTTGAAAAATATAGAAAATTCATAGTTATATGCAATTTTATCCATTTTGTAATTTATTACCTTTTGACTTTAGAATCCTGAAATATTTTTGCACAATAATTTTGGGCATTCAATTTTATCTTTTACTTAGAGAAGGTTTATATAATTCAAAAATATTTCATGATCTCAACAGGATTCTAGAACTTATTTGAATGTTGCTTGAGGCGAAATTCTAGGCTAACACTATAATTTAGGAGATGATTTAGGCATTATTGGATAGATTGAGCCTTTCAAGCCTAACCTAAACAATGAAATATCTCTAGTTCCTCTATCTTGAGCTTAATGAACTTTTCCCTCTAAAAACCACAAATGAGCCAAAAGCCAAATTTTGTATGAATATCCTTATTTTTCTTTATCCCATTCACTCGCTCCATGATTATTTTGCTGAATACTTGTTTTGTAGAGCTTAAATTGACAAAAGGGTGGAAGGGTGGAAGGGTGGAAGGGTGGAGCAAGGAAAAGAAAAGAATTATGCGAAGAAAAAAAAGAGAGAATTATGAAAAAGGAAGAAAAGAAAATTCCAAAGAGAATAAAAGCATATGTTGTGGGTAAAAAAAAACTTTTTGAGAATCAAGGAAAAGGATGGACCAAACTCAAATGACGTAAGAAAATGAATGTGGGGGAAAGTCCTCCAAACTTGAAAATGCTCAATAGATCATATTTAGTCATGTGGTGTTGGGTGATTGAGCCTAAATTTGTATCCTTTATCACATCTTATACCCTGGCCACATTACTAGCCAAATAAAGTCCTATTGATCCTAGAGGTAGTTTTGTCCTACATTAGTGGAGAGTGGCATGAAGAATAAGCATATGGAAATCTTAAACTAATTAGAGATCTACAATCAAATTTTGGGATATATAAACTCATCCGGGTAAAAGAAAATTTAATAGCCCAAAACACACACACACTCGGGATTTAAGGGAATAAAATAATGGATTGCGTTCGAGTTAATCTTGTGCATGATTATGATCTTTCAAAAATTTTCTTGAATATATTTTAAAGATATGAGGCAAAAATTTTGGTAAGCCTAACACTCACTACATATATTGATTTTTGTTTTTGTCTTTAGGGATTATTTTGCTTGAAGACAAGCAAAAGGTTGAGTGTGGGGGTATTTGATGTGATCTTAATTAAGCATGATATTAATACCTTTAAACTTACTTTTTTTTATTTAAGTAAAATATAATTAGGAATTAACTTAATTTTATGTTTTGTGTTGTAGGAACAAAGAAAGAAGAAAAGAGAAGAAAAAGATAAGAAATTCATGGAAAAATGCTACATTGCAGGGATTTCAGACCTTTCAATATTGTTTTAAGCATATCTCCCTCTTATGAAGTCCAATCAAAGTTATTCAAGTGGCTATAAAAATATAACACAATCATCTACAACTTTTATGTTGAACACGTGATCTAATTTGGGATATTTGATGGCGTTACAGAGCTTGCAAATCAGCATCACAGTGCAGCAAGATGAATTCTGACATTTGGTCACTAATTTTAAAATATCTCTTTCAATTTAGACTGGATTAAGGTGATTCTAGCAGCGTTAGAAAGAAGAGACATAGAGCTACAACGTTTGTGTTCAGCACTTTCTCAAATTCTAGCGTTTTCTGGGCGCCGCGGCACTCGCAAGAGAGTGCCGCGGCTCTGAACATCCCAGCAAGCTTCATAGCAAGTGAACACCGCAACGCTCTACTTGGGCACCGTGGTGCCCCGTGGCATTGTATTCATAGCGCCGCGACGCTCGCCGTCGCACCAGAATGATAATTTTTGCGATTTTAGGTCTTTTTCACTCCAATTGAAGCCTAATGGACTGGAATTTGACCTAAATACAATCCTACTTCGATTAGGAGGTGTTAATCTATAAAAGGGGAGAAAAACAAGCAGAGAATGGATCCAATCATTCGTCCAAGTTCTTAGTTATATTCTTCAATTCTTTTTTAGATTTTCTTATGGCCCTGCGTGGCTAGTTCTTTTTAGTTGGTTGAGGTAGATTGAAACCTCAAGGGATATTCATGCATTGTGAGATGTAGACTTGATTTTATTATTTCAATTTGAATTGAGTATTGATTATTCATCTGCTCTTCTTCTCAATGATTATTCATATGATTGCTAGGGAGGCCTACTAGTATATTTTCTGTCTTAATCTACCGCTGAATTGTGTTTTGAACAAAGTCTTCAATTCTGCGATTCATGAGGCAAATAGGTTTGAGGATTTTGGATTATAAATCATTGAACCTATGATGAATGATTAACTAAATTAGATATAGCCGATGTGTTTATATTTGTTTAGCTCTGTCAGTTTCTCTAGTTCTTCATGCAGTTAACAAGTTATGTTTTACTGATGTGCTAAAGGATTGCTTGTTAATTAGGGTTTAATTAGTGCGATTGTCATTAATTTACTAGACTTAAGGAGAAACAGGGTTAGAACCCAAATGATAGATATTCAATTACTAATTGATTATTTTGTCAATGATCAATGCAATCCCTTGACGATGGATATCAACCGAAACCAATGTCTTTATCATTAATCACTCTCTTATTTACTTTCATTATTGTTTACTTGATTTTATTTGCAACTATCAATCTCCCTTTTTTCTAATCACATAAGGTAATACCAGTCTCTGTGGGATCAACCCTTACTCCCACTACTACAGGTTAGTTTTGAGGTAATGTATCAATTTGGGTGTACCTGCGACAGTACGCACCAATAGCATCGTGGCATTGGCTCTTTGCCACTATGGCGCTGGTGCAACAACATGGAAAAAAAATAAAAGCCATGAAATGTAGAATATCAAGGCCTATAGAGTAGTTCCAAGGTTATATATAGACGGCTAGAGGCATTCCAAGAATATCAAGAAAAGCTTTAGAGAGTCAGGAACTTCTTAAGATCATATTTGCTTAACATCTTTTTTCTTTAGTTCTCTTATAAGCTTTATTATATCCCTGCATTGCTAATTCTATTAATTGGTTAAGTTACTGAAATCTCAAAGTAGGATGATAATGTGAGAATAGATATTTGTACTTCATCTATTTTAATTCAATTTTAGGTATTGAATTATTCTTATGTGATTATTTTTATGGTTGTCTTGCTTGATCTCTGGAAAGGATCGACTAGTAATTAAATAAGTTTAATCTATAGCTAAATTATGAAACCAAATTCAGAATTGTTTGGTCATTTTAATTTATGAAGCAATTGGGGTTTAGTAAACTATTGCATCAACGATTATTAAGTTTTGGGAAAAATATTCAAATAAGTTAAATCCAATCACATGTTCTTGAATTATTTAGTTTCATTGATCTTTCTAGTTTTTATAACAATTATTGGGCTAAACCTTAGATGTGTGGATAAGGTTTTTTGATAATTATGGTTCATTAGATTGTGAGTTTCTAAATAACTAAACATAAGAAAGATTGGATTGGATTCCAACAATGAATATTTGAATTGAATTGAATAATTTGTACTGATGATAAGTAAATTACTCTTATGGTGAAAGTAAACTTAACCAATGCATTCTCATATGTTTAAATGCCTAGTTTTTTTCAAATATTTATTGCTTATTCCATTAATTGTTATTTCTAATTTTTTGTGACAAGACCCCATTCTTGGCTATAAAGGTAATAATTACCACTCTCTATAAGATCGACCTTTGCTCTTACTACTATAGGTTAGTTTAAAGAGTACGGTTGTTTTTGTTATTATTATTTTAGTGAGATTACAACACACCTACACCATAAAGTGTCACTATTGCAAAAACCTAGGCCACAAAAGAAAGATATGCTGTAACACCCCAAAGATTTAGTAATTTTTATTTATGTATGGATTAATAAAAGAAATAAAGGAGTGGGGATGTAATTGAAAGATTTTAAGGATGAAAATGAAAACTTTTTAATATTTTTGGGGTTAAATTATAATTTCCTAAAAGTTTAGGGGTCAAAATATAAATAATAAAATTTGTAAGAACTTCCTCTAACAATTAGAAAATTGCTATTTGATCCCTTCATTATTATTTAAAAAAAGAAGGAAAAATCAATTGTAACCTTCGTATATGAATAGTATTTTTTCTCTCTTGATCTGGTCTACCTTTGAGCCTCTGATCTCAAAACTAAAAGTACCACTGGATTCAGGATGAAAAGTACTACGATTTTGACAAAACAATTTTTCAAATAGGCCGCGGAATCATCGTCGATCAGAAGTAGAAAATCATAAATAAAAAAAGATAAACTCTAAAACTCCTATTTAAAGATCTTAAATTGAAAATTTGACACCGTAGATGGATTCAGGAAATAGATAAACTATAGGATATGAAATTTCACAGTTATCTGACAACTTTTGGTGTTATAGACAATAACTCTGACCAGCGTAAATAGTGATTTCGGTAGGTGTAAACAGTTATTCCAACTGATGTGAATAGTATTTTTAGTCATGAATAATACCCATCAGTTGACTAATGTTGACTAAGCCCCCAGAGTCATTTTCTAAGTTTTTGGACCCTCCAGACTCATTTTTTAGGTCTATTTGGTCAAATTTGGATTAAAAAGGTGTATTTTGAGGCTGTCCTATCTGGAGCCTTACCCTGTGAGTAGATAATTCTTTCTATGACTTACCCTATGCTCTTCTTGAATTTTAAATGTATAAATGGTTTTTTTTATAAATTATTTATGCTATCATAAGTTTCTGAAATGTGTTAAAATATCTGTTTTGCTTACTAATTGGTATATAGTTCAAGAAAAGTATAGTTTTATAAATAAATTTTGAAACTCATTGAATATGTGGCTTTAAATGTATTTGTCATCATTTGGTAAAGTGAATATTATGTGCATGAGGCATTGATATGTAAAGCTATAAAGTTACCGAATATGATTGAATGGCAAGTATAAAGCTCATGGCGAGTTATATGGCTTGAAACAGTACTGAGTAGAAGGTATCAGTGATAAACATCATTTTTATATATTATTTGATCATCATATATAGTGTTTTCGTCCTCTCCTACACTTATTTCTATCACTTAAGCTATGTTTTATGATTTGAGTTCTATTTTGGTTTTTGGGATTTTTTCCAGCATTTCCGTCTTTTTGAACCTGTCTCTGTATTTTTGTTATATATGGAGTTTGAGACCACTAAAAATTATGATTTTGGTCTTGTAGGAAAGATAAGAAAATTTCTATAACTTTCATGAAGAGCCTAAGATCCAGTTCGGAGGTCCAGTGGGCCGAATTAGACTAAGAGTCCAAGACAAGGACAGCAAAAACGTAATCTGACCTTTGGGTGATTAAATGACCATAAAGTGAGATAGGGTTGTCTGTTTGGCATGTTTTCAGTGGCATTGGAACTGTAGGACATAAAGGAACAAACCATATGAAGACAAGTTTGCCAGCCAGAAGCATCTTGGACCCGTAATTAGTGGTACAATGGGAGGGAAACATGCAGTCGAAAGTAGACTGACTTGGTCGGTTTTTTATGATTGATGATTCCTTCCCTTTGGTCGAAAATGAGGAATTTTCCCTATTCTGACTATCTCTCACTCTCTTATACACTTCTAACTTCATATTCAACCTTGGGAGCTGATCTTGGACATCCATGGAAGAGTAGAGACCCTTGTAACCAGCTAGACTCTTTCTTGAATTCGGTTAGGTTTTGAGACTCCATTTATATTGTAATTGAGTTTATGTCATCTTCTTTGTTTTCTGGAGTATTTCGAATCTTGTATGAATATATAGAGATTTCTGTTATCCATTCAAGTTTGATGTATGAGATAGAATCTTGATTGATGAATCTTTATTCTATTGCATGAAACAAAGGAAATACATTGGTTGATATTCGATTTTTAGATAAATAACATATTACAAGTTGTATGTAATTGCATGGATTTTTAATATATGTTATTGATCGATTTTATAGGAGAAGATGGTTATGATGCAGAGATTTCGGTTATAACTAAAATCAACCAACGACTTGATTAATCACATTTAGTCTAGGATGAACCGAACTAATTCTTGAAGAATGTCTAGTGAGGTTGCATTTTTGATAATATAATCTTTATCTAATTTTCCACTTGTGTTCTAATTCGATTGTGTTAAAATCCAAACCCCCCTTTTGAGATCTTGAAACTATCATTTAACCTTAGCATTCCTTGAGAGTTGATCCGGAGTTACCCTATATTGCATTCTTTATAGGGGTTCGGTAATATTTTTGGTAGATCACGACAATCATTATCAATCAGTGGTAATGTGAGGAGGCAGAAGGGTGATGAACTCATATTCCCTGATTATCTATTGTGACTGTGTCAGTGGTAATGTGAGAAGGCAGAAGTGAACTCACATTCGCTGATTACCTATTATGACTGTGACAGTGGTAATGTGAGGAGGTAGAAGGGTGATGAACTCACATTCCCTGACTATCTATTGTCATTGTGACAATGGTAATGTGAGAAGGCAGAAGGGTGATGAACTCACATTCCCTGATTACATATTGTGACTGTGACTGTGGTAATGTGAGGAGGCAGAATGGTGATAAACTCACATTCCCTGATTATCTATTGTGACTATAGTCGATCGATCACTATGCGTATAGCAAATGATTGAATTGAGTATATTGAGAGCTATGACATGCTTGAACATTATGTAAAAAGAGTGGATTTTCAGTACATATATAGTATGTTAATTATGCATAAACAAAAATTTATGATTTTATCTCAAAAGCTTGATATTTTTCTATAACTTATACAGTTGAACAGAAAACCTTCCCTTGTTGTGTGCTTGGAATTATTTGATAGTTCTTATATAATATCCTCCTAATATTTTCATGAGAAATATTTTGATGCATAACAATATTTGAATAATGATCATATAGTATTGCATAAGGTTTCAGATATCTAAATGTGATTTGAATTGAAAATATTTGAAATGTGTATCCCATATAGATGTACCTCTGAACTAAATTTTCTATGTGATGAATTTATATATATATATATATATATATATATATATGAGTACATCCATATGTTGACCTAAGAGGTCATAGGAGGTTTTATATGTTCACTGAGTTGTCAAACTCATTATACAATATCTACATTTTTTTCATATAAGAATACAAAGTTTGGTCTTTCCCCTTCAGATAGTTGATCAGCTAAACGACATAATCTTTGGGTGAACTTGCCTTGTTTTTAGGGCTCGCAGATTTTGGTTTTATTTGTACTTATACTCTAGAGTATGCTCTGAACACCACACGCAGGATCCTTGCTTCTGTTGTTACTGTGATATTTATAAATTTGGTCTGTATATTGTGTTTACATGAGAGAACCTATTTGCATATGTTTCCATAATGAAGGCTTGTATTATACCTATTATAGTAAAGATATATCCGTAAAGTATGTGTTTCACGTGTCCTTAAATTGAGGGCGTGACAAGTTGGTATTAGAGAATTAGTTTTTCTTGTGGCTATCGGAGCAAAAAGTTTTTTAATAGGACCTTTAGTTTGGATATGAGTCGGACATATTTATACTTCAGTTGCTGCTGAGAGATTTTATAGGGTTTTAATTTTCATTCTATTCCAAGTTTGCCAAATTTCCTTGTATAAGATTGATTGAATATTGTGGCATTTTAAAAAGTATCTAAGAGCCAATTTTTGCTTGAAAGTGAAAGGGATAGGCGTGACAAAGAATTTAAGAATTGAGACAAATGCCAAATATAATTGTTTCTGAATATGATATCCATTTTACCCGGTTGTCTAGATATGGTAGACTTTGATGTGATATTGGGAATGGATTGGTTGGCATCAAGTCATGCCATTTTAGAATGTCATCCTAAGATGATTAAATTCAATATTCTTGGAGAATCTTCTTTCTTGATACAAGGAGATTGTATGAGGTACCTAGTAATCTAATCTCAGCTTTAGCAGTCCATAAGTTATTACAAAAAGGTTCCAAAGATATTTGACAATGGTGAGAGATGTTGATATAAAGTATACCAGTGTAAATTAAGTTTCAGTGGTTAGAGAATTTTCTGATGTATTCCTTGAGGAATTGCCAGAATTACCCTTAAAAAGAAAAAAAAATTCATATTGATTTACTTTTTGGAATCCAACGAGTATCTATATCCCTATATTAAATGATATCGACTAAATTTAAGGAACTAAAAAAAAAGAAAAAATAAATAGTTACAAGACTTGTTAGACAAGGGATTTATATGCCCCTTGTACTTCCCCTTGGGGTGATCTAATCCTATTTTTGAAAAAAAAATGAATTGCTGCGATTGTGCATAGATTACAAATAATTGAATAAAGTGACAATAAGTAATAAATACCCATTATCTCGTATAAATTATCTGTTTGACCAGCTACAGAGTGCTCAATGTTTTTCAAAAATTGATTTAAGGTTTGGGTATCATTAATTGAGGATAAGGGAGGAGGATATTCCGAAATTAAATTTCTAGACTCGGTATGGGCACTATGAGTTCTTAGTAATGTCATTTGGTTTAACAAATACCTCAGCTGCACTCATGGATTTAATGAATAGTAAATAAGCCATTCTTTGATCAATTAATTATTGTACTTATTGACAATATACTAGTATATTCTAAGTTCAGAGGATCATAAGCAATATTTGAGGATAGTTTTACAAACTCAAAGGGAACATAAGTTATACGCTAAATGTAACAGCTCCATTTATGTAACAATTTTTTTTTTATTTAACATCATGAAGTTATTACCTCATCTTAACTCACAATAACATTTATTTAATTATACAATACTAAGTTTACACTCACATCATTAATACAAACATTTGTACAAGACATACATGTACATATTAGCCCTAATCATCCACATAGACTATTTTTGGGGCCACTGGTGTGGGTGGCGGCACCTCCGCCGGAATCTCAGTCACTTCAACAACTGATATGTCCGCAATAATAGGTATTTTCCCAAGATAGGGCACCTCGATCATACGTACGGCAATAACAAGTCTCATTGAAAACAACTGCATAGCTAATTTTCTGAACATGATATGGAAATATAGTGAGAATTAAATCAGAGTATGTTCAACAATAATTCATCATTAATATAGTTCATCACGTCATGTTCAGCTGTATAAACTACAGAAAATATCTTTAGATCACATGAATGCACTTTATCATGCACATGAAAATTGTACAGTTATGACATGTATGGCATGAATAACTATTTTTTGAATTTCATATGATGGCTATCAACTTATTCTTCCTTCCAGCTACCCCGGTCAGGGTGAGTATTCTCTACTTTTCGGTACGGGCTTATCTCGCTCCGTCCGACATGGCACGCTGTCTCTTTCTTTTGTCATGAACATAATCATAACCGTTGGTAGGGCGTCCCCCACTGGTGCACCACACGGATTGCCATGTGACCGTGCTCATTTCTTTTCTTTTCATATTAATAGCCAAAAATATGATTCCAATAACAAGTATGTTCATTATATTCTCATGCCATAATTTATCAAAATATAATCATTCTCAAAATTCATTGGTAAACTGAAATTATGCTATCAATATAATCATTTTCTAATTTTTACTTTATAAAATATGTCCATGTCAAAATTCCACACTAATACCTCGATAACTGGATAATAATTGTAGTCTGTAAACAGTGCACCAGGAAAGTTCCCAGGAAAGAGAGGTGGGTCACTAATGGACACGCTTAAGTACCAAGTCTTTCCTTGCCAGAGCTTTCCTTAGACATGCACTTTTCACAAATCATAATTTTTTTTCCAGTAACTAGAATAATTCTTTTCTGATGTGGAAATACTACAACCACGAAGCATACTAAGATTTTTCAAATAAAATCGGCACTTTCAAAACTTCTTGGAAATTTTATATGAGTACTAGGGTAAATTCCATGTTAAAAATTACACACTTAAAATGGTAGTAAGTTCATGCAATGGCAATAGCTAGGGCATACACTAGGCATTTATTATTTTTATTTATAAAATTCCTCTTCTTTCTTGAATATTATTTTCATCTTTTCATTTTCTTTATGTCTAGGAATTTAGTCATTTTATTTTTACTTATATCATTTCCAATACATGTTCTTACAAATTTTATAGAGCATTTTTCCTCAAATTGATTTCTACTATTACCCTATAGTTTAAAAAATTCATCTAGGGTAGAAAAAATATTGAAAATAGATTTTACTAACTTTTAACACAGCATTTGCTTACAAATCAGAGCATAACTCTCTCATTTTAACTCCGGTTAAGATGATCTTAGTGTCTATGAAAAGCTAAGACAATTATCTAAAACTATTATGTTAATCATATCAACAAAATAGTAAGATATCGTGGTGTTATTACTCCTTTAAATTTAGTATTATTTCTTCTCGTGTAGGTTCTGACCTTTACTGACTAATTAGACCATATCTCCCACATTTGAACTCCAACTTGAGTTATTCCAGTTGGTAAAAATCCATGAGCCATATATCTATAATTTTTATGTTGGCGCGCTATTTTAATTCCCTACAGAATATTCCCAGAAATTCAAAAACTAAAGCTTTAATAACATACTCTTCCCTGAATAAACATTTTCTGACCTCTGCGTACTAATCGGATCATATCTACCTCATATGAACTCCAAATTGCATAATTCCAGTGTCTAAATTTCCATGAGACATAGATCTATAACTTTCATGTTAACCATTTAGTTTAATTCCTTACTGATTTTTCCCCAAATCTTAAAAACAGAAGCTAAAAGTTTTACCGCCCATAGCCATACCTATGCAGAACTATCTAAACCAGCCTAAGTATTCAAACATACATCACATGCATGATCAATATGTAACATGATGAAGCAACATTCATGACCAATAATCAAAGTGCTAAGATCAAAATCCCATATAAATATTACAAATTTCAAAACTTTTCTTCAAAAAGAAATATTGTTAAACTTACCTAAAAATCTCCCTAGCTCACTTAGTGAATTGGTTTTCTTGTTTGCTCTTGAAAGAAGTAGCAAGACTCCTCCCTTCCCTTAGCTTTTCTAGCAGCTTAGGTAAGAGAAGGAGGGTGAGTTTTTGATCCTCAAAGATAAAGAAGAAAAAATGGATTCAAGTGGGGATTAAGGTAACTTACCTTGAGTATTTAGCCTTCTAAACTTCTCCTTCTTTTTCCTTCCTTTCTTCTCCTCTCTTTCTCTCCTTTCCTCACTCTACCTTGCTTCTATTTCTCTCTCTTCCTCACTTGGACAAAATTAAGATGTTATGGGGTGGGTTTTGCTTATATAGACCACCAAATAATTCACCTTTCATGATCATGGATCTACCTTATCACAATTAAGATACACTTTGTTGAATTTTTGGAAAACAAACAACTTATGTTCTTGTCTTCCTCTTCCTTAGTCAAGATATGCATAGGAAAAGGAGATTTGCAATTTGAAATTTATGATGATATGTTCTTAAGATAAGGGACAAGGTCCCTTTGATTTAGGGATTCATTTCCATTTTCTTTTGTCTTAAACAAGTATGATAGGTTTGCCTTTTTAGGTGGCAAATTTCTAGTCCTTGAATTTCCATTATTTGGTTGATATTTTTTGTGTGGGATAGGAATGTTTTGTCTTAATGCCAAGTATTATCATACCACTTGCTAAAATTATGAGTGTAGGATCATACCACTTACTAATTTTTTGTCTTAATGCCATGTAACCTAATCTTTATTATTATTACATTATTATATCATCACCTAATTTATTTTATTTTATTTTTCCTCTTGGGTTTGGGCTTATTCCTACCCATTATGGGCTTATTCCTACCCATTTTCTTTGCTTTGAATAAAATTTTACCTTTCTTGGAGGGCTTGAACACATTATCATAATTTTTTGGGCTATTGGTCCAATTTCTATATCCTAATCCAAGTCTATGTTTTATTTCTTGTTTAGGTTATCCAATGGGCTTGCTAGAAACTTATGTGAAGTGGAAAAATTCTATATGAAGTGTCTATAGGTAAAAGCCCAATGTATGGGTGAAGATGTTAAACTTAATAATTCTAGTTCTTGAATTAGGAAAAATTACCTTAATCCAATGTTCTTGAAATTTTAAGACCTTTACTTATTTCTAAAAATTTATCTTCCTTATCCAAGAATTTTACATCTCTTTAATATGTTATTTCTAATTTTTTTCCTATTAGGTTTTTCCTCTTTATTTGTTTTCTTAATGTTAGAAACATTTTCTATGCATATACATAAGGTGAAGAATTTCTAAGGATTATATTTTCCTTAGATATCGAAAATATTGTCTAATAAATTTTATTTCGTTAATGTACTTTTAACGAAATTAGGGATGTTACATTTCTCTCCCCCTAAAAGAAATTTTGTCCTCAAAATTTCAAAAATTACCTGATAAGAACAATTACGGATATTTCTTCCTCATGACTTCTTCCAGCTCCCAAGTTGCTTCTTCCGGAGTTAAAACTTCCCATAACACTTTAACCAGGGGAATGGTTTTATTTCTCAGTTGCTTCATGTCGGTGTCCGTTATGGATGCAGGTACTAGCTAGTATGTCATGTTCTCCTTTATTTGGATTGGTTCATCCTATATTACATGTGATGAATCTGGAAGATACTTCTGCAACTGTGATATGTGGAAAACATTATGCAGGTTGGACAAATTAGGTGGGAGGGCAATTTGATATGCTGACGTCCCTACTCTCTTCAGAATTTGGTAGGGTCCCAAAAATCGTGGACTTAGCTTCCTAGTCTTGAGAGTCCTGCCAACTCCAGTAGTCGGGGAAAGTTTTAGAAATACATGATCTCCTTCCTCAAATTCCAGAGGTCTATGTCTCTTATTATAGTAACTCTTTTGCCGACTCTGAGCTGTAAGTATCTTATCTCGTATCATCCAGATTTGTTCAGTGGTTTGTTGAACTACATCAGGACCCAGCAAGTTCTTTTCTCCTACCTCAAACCAACATAGTGGAGATCGGCACTTCCTACCGTATAAAGCTTCATAGGGGGCCATCTTAATGCTAGAATGATAGCTATTATTATAAGCAAACTCCACTAAAGGTAGGTATTTATCCCATCCTTTCCCTTGCTTTATCACACAGGCCCTTAACATATCTTCTAGGGTTTGAATTGTCCGTTCAGTCTGCCCATCAGTTTGAGGATGATAGGCAGTACTGAACCGCAACTGGGTTCCAAAAGCCTCTTGTAATGCCTCCCAAAACCTCGATATAAACCTTGGATCTCTATCAGAAATGATATTTAAGGGAATCCCATGTAGTCTAACTATTTCCCAGACATACAATTGGGCTAATTTATCCAGCGAATAGTTAATCTTTATGGGCAGAAAATGAGCAGATTTGGTTAATCTGTCAACTATTACCCAGATAGAGTCATATCCAACTGAAGTTTTAGGTAAACCCACAACAAAGTCCATCAAAATACTGTCACATTTCCATTCAGGAATCTCCAGAGGTTAAAGAAATTCTACTGGCTTTTGATGTTCCACTTTCACCTTCTGACAAGTTAAACATTTTGCCACGAACTCAGCAATGTCCTTTTTCATCCCTGGCCACCAATACATCTTCTTTAAATCCTGGTACAATTTAGTGGATCCAGGATGGATTGAGTATTTACTCTGATGTGCTTCCTGTAGGATCTTAGTCCTCAACTCTCGGTCCTGAGGAACACAGACCCTTCCTTGGTACATGATTACTCCATCTTCCGAAATAGAAAAACCACCCTGATTATTATGATCCCGTAAGTTTTGGTCGTGGCCTTGAGCCTCTTTAATCTGGGCTCTAAGGTCACACTCTATACTTAACCCATTGATGATTAACTTCTTTGGAGTAAGAGTAGTGGCTAGCTTTAAATTTCGAAACTCCTCTAGCATCTGCATCTCAAACACCATCATCTGACCCATGTGTAGAGATTTTCGACTCAAGGCATCAGCTACAACATTCGCCTTTCCTGGATGATACTTTATCTCAAACTTGTAGTCATTGAGGAATTCTACCCATCTTCGTTGCCTCATGTTTAACTCCTTCTGATCAAAGAGGTATTTAAGACTCTTATGATCACAATATACTTCAAAGGTTGCCCCGTACAAATAGTGTCGCCAAATCTTTAGGGCAAACACTACTGCTGCCAATTCAAGATCATGGGTTGGGTAGTTTTCTTCATGGGGTCTCAGTTGCCTAGAGGCGTAAGCAACTACTCTCTTGTCTTGCATCAACACACACCCTAGCCCTTTCTTTGAAGCGTCACTATACACTGCAAAATATATTGAGGGGTCTGGAATAACTAAAACAGGAGGAGTGGTTAATCTGGTCTTAAGCTCTTGGAAACTAGCTTCACATTGATCAGTCCATTTAAAAGGACTTCCCTTCCTGGTTAATTTAGTCAATGGCAAGGCTATACGAGAGAAGTTTTGTATAAACCTCCTGTAATATCTTGCCAAACCCAAGAAACTTCTTATTTCTGTAACCGTCTTTGGTCTCTCCCACTGAATCACTGCTTCTGTCTTGCTAGGATCGACTGCAACCCCTCTATTAGAGATGACATGTCTGAGAAACTTTACCTCTGATTGCCAAAATTCACACTTCTCCAATTTGGCATACAACTTTTTCTCCTTCAGTACTTGCAGCACGATTCGGAGATGTTATTCATGTTCTTTTTCACTCTTAGAATATATCAAGATGTCATCAATGAATACCACCACAAATTGATCTAGGTAGGGTCGAAAAATGCGATTCATGTAATCCATGAAAATTGCAGGTGCATTTGTCAACCCAAAGGGCATTACGAGAAACTCATAGTGCCCATACCTAGTCCTGAAGGCGGTTTTTGATACATCCTCATCCTTGATCCTAATCTGATGATATCCTGACCTCAAGTCAATTTTAGAAAAGATAGAGGCTCCCTTCAATTGATCCAATAAGTCATCTATCCTAGGGAGAGGGTACTTGTTTTTAATAGTCACCTTATTCAGCTGTCTGTAATCTATGCATAGTCTCAAGCTTCCATCTTTTTCCTTAACAAAAAATACAGGAGCTCCCCAAGGTGATACACTCGGTCTAATGAATTGCTTGTCTAACAGTTCCTCCAACTGTTTCTTAAGTTCCTGTAGTTCCTTCGAGGCCATTCTATAAGGTGCAATAGAGATAGGCCCTGTCCCAGGTAAGAGATCAATAGAGAAGTCTATCTCTCTCTTAGGAGGTAATCCTGGAATATCTGATGGAAATACTTCAGGAAACTCTTTGGCTATTGGGATCTCATTAAGCTTCGATTCGACTTCTAGGTTTGATAAACACAAAAGAATGTATCCAAGTACTCCATTCTTCAACTCCCTATTAACTTGATTGGCATTAAGCATTAATAACTGTATCTCCTCTTTTGGAGTAAGAGGTAGAAATTCAACGGTCTTGTTACAACAATTTAGTAAGACCCGATTTCTAGACATCCAGTCTAACCCCATAATGACCTCAATACCTCTTAAAGGTAAACAGACGAGGTCTACAGAAAAAATTTTCTCCTGGATGGTGACTTGACAGTCCTTACATACAGAGGAAGTTAATACCTTTTCCCCTGTGGGGCTTACTACGGATAGCTCATAGGGAGTTTCAGAAATAGGAAACTGAAACTTCCTAATACATTCTTCTGATATAAATGAATGACTAGCACCAGAGTCAAACAACACCATAAGAGAAAATCCATAGATATAACATGTACCTTGAATCATTTCAGAAGATTGAGCTGCCTCTTGACCGCTCAGAGTGAAAACCATTCCTTTCAGCTGAGACCTCTGATCCGACTGCTTTCCCACATTCTGTGGGCAGTTTCTCGCAAAATGACCTTTCTGTCCGCAATTGAAGCAGACATCCTGTCCTATGTAGCATGGCCGATTACCATGCATGCGTCTGCACTTAGCGCACTTGACTGGGGCAAAGTCCTGTTGGAAAGGTCAGGGACTTGCAGTCAATGGCCTCTTGCCAATAGCCTGTCTTTTTCCTCTGACATTTCTGCCAGAGTTTTGTGGCCCGTTCTTCTTTTTCCAGAAGTTCCGTCTTTGTTTCTCATCCTCCACTGCCCTCAAGCTCTTTTCTAGGAGTCTGCATTTATTTATCAGAGGTACAAACTCCCTGGTCTCCATAGCTACGACAGCATTCTTTATCTCCGGGTTCAGTCCCGCTTCGAACTTAACTGCCTTCCATGCTTCATCAGGGTTAAATCGCAGATAAGAGGAGAACTTAGACAATTCTTCGAACCTTGCGATGTACTGGTCCACGGTCATGCTGCCCTGCCTGAGTTGGAGAAATTCAATCTCCTTCTTCGCCCGTACAGTACTTGGAAAGTATTTTTCCAAAAAAGTATTTTTGAACACTTGCCAGGTGATCTGTCTTCCCTGGTGAGCTAAAAGTTCTTTAGCTCCACGCCACCAGTATTCTGCTTCATCTTTTAGCATATATGCAGCGAAGATTACTTGCTGCTCCTCAGTACAGCCCATCACTTCAAAGATTTTCTCTAATTCCCTTATCCACCTTTCGGCTATCGTTGGATCATAACCACCTTCGAAATAAGGTGGTCTGGTTTTCAGGAATTCGGATATGCCGTTATCATTTTCAGCCATCCTGTTATTAGCATCATTCGAGTTACTAGCATTCTAGAGGTGTTGTAGAATTTGGTTGGTGGTCAAGACTTGGTCTCGAATTGCTGTGGCCAGGTTATGCAGGGTTTCTTCCGCATTGTTTGCCGGATTCCTCCTTGGTGGTGCCATTTCCTACTGTGGCAAAAACAAAGTTATGCTGCTATTGAGGTGATCAAACCCAATAGTTAGTTTTAAAATATTTAACAGCAGTCATAACACCATCTCGGCATATAGATAGGAAACACTAGTAATTTCTTACCTATATGAAATCACTAATTCCCTACACAGCATAACCACAACATACTAAAGACACTATAAGATCGATTCAGATAACCATCCACCCACTGGCCATCTAGGATCGACCTCCTCTGATACCAATTATGTAACAGCTCCATTTATGTAACAATTTTTTATTTATTTAATATCATGAAGTTATTACCTCATCTTAACTCACAATAACATTTATTTAATTAGACAATACTAAGTTTACACTCACATCATTAATACAAACATTTGTACAAGACATACATGTACATATAAGCCCTAATCATCCACATAGACTATTTCCGGG
Organism: Gleditsia sinensis; assembly: GCA_037074535.1. NCBI lineage: Eukaryota > Viridiplantae > Streptophyta > Magnoliopsida > Fabales > Fabaceae > Gleditsia > Gleditsia sinensis. The sequence continues at coordinate 33,132,989 of CM073467.1, read as the reverse complement.
GACAGTGGTGCGGGTGGCGGCACCTCCGCCGGAATCTCAGTCACTTCAACAACTGATATGTCCGCAATAATAGGTATTTGCCCAAGATAGGGCACCTCGATCATACGTACGGCAATAACAAGTCTCATTGAAAACAACTGCATAGCTAATTTTCTGAACATGATATGGAAATATAGTGAGAATTAAATCAGAGTATGTTCAACAATAATTCATCATCAATATAGTTCATCACGTCATGTTCAGCTGTATAAACTACATAAAATATCTTTAGATTACATGAATGCACTTTATCATGCACATGAAAATTATACAGTTATGACATGTATGGCATGAATAACTATTTTTCGAATTTCATATGATGGCTATCAACTTATTCTTCCTTCCAGCTACCCCGGTCAGGGTGAGTATTCTCTACTTTTCGGTACGGGCTTATCTCGCTCCGTCCGACATGGCACGCTTTCTCTTTCTTTTGTCATGAACATAATCATAACCGTTGGTAGGGCGTCCCCCACTGGTGCACCACACGGATTGCCATGTGACCGTGCCCATTTCTTTTCATTTCATATTAATAGCCGAAAATATGATTCCAATAACAAGTATGTTCATTATATTCTCATGCCATAATTTATCAAAACATAATCATTCTCAAAATTCATTGGTAAACTGAAATTATGCCATGAATATAATCATTTTCTAATTTTTACTTTATAAAATATGTCCATGTCAAAATTCCACACTAATACCTCGATAACTGGATAATAATTGTAGTCTGTAAACAGCGCACCAGGAAAGTTCCCAGGAAAGAGAGGTGGGTCACTAATGGACACGTTTAAGTACCAAGTCTTTCCTTACCAGAGCTTTGCTTAGACATGCACTTTTCACAAATCATAATTTTTTTTTTCTAGTAACTAGAATAATTCTTTTCTGATGTGGAAATACTGCAACCACGAAGCATACTAAGATTTTTCAAATAAAACCGGCACTTTCAAAACTTCTTGGAAATTTTATATGAGTACTAGGGTAAATTCCATGTTAAAAATTACACACTTAAAATGGTAGTAAGTTCATGCAATGGCAATAGCTAGGGCATACACTAGGCATTTATTATTTTCATTTATAAAATTCCTCTTCTTTCTTGAATATTATTTTCATCTTTTCATTTTCTTTATGTCTAGGAATTTAGTCATTTTATTTTTACTTATATCATTTCTAACACATGTTCTTACAAATTCTATAGAGCATTTTTCCTCAAATTGATTTCTACTATTACCCTATAGTTTAAAAAATTCATCTAGGGTAGAAAAAATATTGAAAATAGGTTTTACTAACTTTTAACAAAGCATTTGCTTACAAATCAGAGCATGACTCTCTCATTTTAACTCCAGTTAAGATGATCTTAGTGTCTATTAAAAGTTAAGACAATTATCTAAAACTATTATGTTAATCATATCAACAAAATAGTAAGATATCGTGGTGTTATTACTCCTTTAAATTTAGTATTATTTCTTCTCGTGTAGGTTCTGACCTTTACTGACTAATTAGACCATATCTCCCACATTTGAACTCCAACTTGAGTTATTCCAGTTGGTAAAAATCCATGAGCCATATATATATAATTTTTATGTTGGCGCGCTATTTTAATTCCCTACAGAATATTCCCAGAAATTCAAAAACTAAAGCTTTAATAACATACTCTTCCCTGAATAAACATTTTCTGACCTCTGCGTACTAATCAGATCATATCTACCTCATATGAACTCCAAATTGCATAATTCCAGTGTCTAAATTTCCATGAGACATCTATAACTTTCATGTTAACCATTTAGTTTAATTCCTTACTGATTTTTCCCAAAATCATAAAAACATAAGCTAAAAGTTTTACCGCCCATAGCCATACCTATATAGAACTATCTAAACCAGCCTAAGTATTCAAACATACATCACATGCATGATCAATATTTAACATGATGAAGCAACATTCATGACCAATAATCAAAGTGCTAAGATCAAAATCCCATATAAATATTACAAATTTCAAAACTTTTCTTCAAAAAGAAATATTGTTAAACTTACCTAAAAATCTCCCTAGCTCACTTAGTGAATTGGTTTTCTTGTTTGCTCTTGAAAGAAGTAGCAAGACTCCTCCCTTCCCTTAGCTTTTCTAGCAGCTTAGGTAAGAGAAGGAGGGTGAGTTTTTGATCCTCAGAGATAAAGAAGAAAAAATGGATTCAAGTGGGGATTAAGGTAACTTACCTTGAGTATTTAACCTTCTAAACTTCTCCTTCTTTTTCCTTCCTTTCTTCTCCTCTCTTTCTCTCCTTTCCTCACTCTACCTTGCTTCTATTTCTCTCTCTTCCTCACTTGGACAAAATTAAGATGTTATGGGGTGGGTTTTGCTTATATAGACCACCAAATAATTCACCTTTCATGATCATGGATCTACCTTATCACAATTAAGATACACTTTGTTGAATTTTTGGAAAACAAACAACTTATGTTCTTGTCTTCCTCTTCCTTAGTCAAGATATGCATAGGAAAAGGAGATTTGCAATTTGAAATTTATGATGATATGTTCTTAAGATAAGGGACAAGGTCCCTTTGATTTAGGGATTCATTTCCATTTTCTTTTGTCTTAAACAAGTATGATAGGTTTGCCTTTTTAGGTGGCAAATTTCTAGTCCTTGAATTTCCATTATTTGGTTGATATTTTTTGTGTGGGATAGGAATGTTTTGTCCTAATGCCAAGTATTATCATACCACTTGCTAAAATTATGAGTGTAGGATCATACCACTTACTAATTTTTTGTCTTAATGCCATGTAACCTAATCTTTATTATTATTACATTATTATATCATCACCTAATTTATTTTATTTTATTTTTCCTCTTGGGTTTGGGCTTATTCCTACCCATTATGGGCTTATTCCTACCCATTTTCTTTGCTTTGAATAAAATTTTACCTTTCTTGGAGGGCTTGAACACATTATCATAATTTTTTGGGCTATTGGTCCAATTTCTATATCCTAATCCAAGTCTATGTTTTATTTCTTGTTTAGGTTATCCAATGGGCTTGCTAGAAACTTATGTGAAGTGGAAAAATTCTATATGAAGTGTCTATAGGTAAAAGCCCAATGTATGGGTGAAGATGTTAAACTTAATAATTCTAGTTCTTGAATTAGGAAAAATTACCCTAATCCAATGTTCTTGAAATTTTAAGACCTTTACTTGTTTCTAAAAATTTATCTTCCTTATCCAAGAATTTTACATCTCTTTAATATGTTATTTCTAATTTTTTTCCTATTAGGTTTTTCCTCTTTATTTGTTTTCTTAATGTTAGAAACATTTTCTATGCATATACATAAGGTGAAGAATTTCTAAGGATTATATTTTCCTTAGATATCTAAAATATTGTCTAATAAATTTTATTTCGTTAATGTACTTTTAACGAAATTAGGGATGTTACACTAAACATTCAAAATGTGAATTTTGACTTACTTGTGTTATTTGTTAAGGCATGTGGTTAACAAGGATAATATTCAAGTAGATCCTAAGAAAGTAAAAGTGGTACAATAATGGCCATGTCCTACTATAGTTATAGATGAAGATCCAAGTTCAATTTGCGCTTTCTGCTGTTGTCTGTTGTCCAATCTATTTGAGCTGTAGTTGGATCAGGTACATACACAAACACTTGTAAAGTATCAATAAACTCCTTAGCATTTGAAGCCGAGACGAGAATTTGTCGTGCTGAGTGAGAGATAAACTTTTGTTCCACAATTTGATCAAGAAAAGACAACAAACTATCAAAAAAATAGTTAACATTTAACAAACCTAGTGGTTTATGATGGATATTCAGTTGTGCCCACGATACTACTTGAAAAATTTGTTCTAAAGTACTAAAACCCCTTGGTAAGGCAATGAAGGCATCAACATTGCTCATCATTCTAGTCATGCGCTCATGCATGGAAGCTACCCTAAATTCTTCCCCAATTGTCTTCCTTATGATGTTTGATGTAGTTAGAGCTGTAAGAATAATACCTAGAACTTAACATCCTCCTACATGTGCAGTTGTAGACACACACCACATTAACCCACAGTTACCTCCATTATAGATTAAATGAATTTTTCTCCTGGCCAACACCATACCCAGATTTTGTGCTACTTTCACATACTCTCCATCTTTTACAAGACTAGAACCAGAAAAGACACAAACATTTCGAAACTAATAGAATGTGGTTCTCTCCATAACTGTATACACCCTAACTTTGAGTATGAAGGTAAAGATACTAATGTGTGCATTTATAGAACTCAGAGAAGGGCATACTTATAATAGCTATACAAATAGGCTGAGTATAATTACAATAGCTATGTGAGTGGCTGATGGATATAAACTAAATTAAGGGTGGAAAATTCAAAAATGGCGGCACACATGCATATGTATAGTAATTGTGATTGTGGCTCATATTAAGCACATAAAGAGAATAAGGTCAAGATATCACCAGAATTGTCTTTTTCCTTGTTGTCCTTGATGAAGCATTGATGTCTTGATTCTTGTAAGGAAGTTGTAAGTGATAGGCGTCATTGTAAAAAAAAGTTGAAAATACAAACCAGTTAGTTGTTGAAGAGGGACAATCAAATGATTTATCTTGTTTTTTTCAATGTTCTTACCAGTCGACTATTGGTATTATTAAGTTGACTAGTTATTTTGGAAATTTTAAATTTGGACTGGGTTATTTTACAGTTGATTGTTTTGAAACAACCAATTGCATCCTACCAGTTAACTACGTACTCTTTATTCTTTACAAACTTTTATAAGCTAAAAAATGCTTCTTTTCCATGTGATATTCTTCCACCAAATAACAATAGTTTTGAATTAGATTTTGGCACATATGTTCAAAACTTGCGGCCACCGATTTTTGCCGAAATAACAACTAAGTTATGTTTATAGCTTTTCAAGAATTACGACCACCAATTTTAATTTTCTTTTCAATACTTTGTCCAAACTTTTGACTTTCTATTTTGGCACTATGCTCCATTATGTATTCCTCTTTTTCTAATGAATCATTCTTGATTAATGTTTGATATTAAATGCAAAGTTCTTTTTCCTTATTGCAAGGAAGGTTAATTTCTTTTCTTTGAAACTCAGTTATTATGGTGTCCAAGTGGTTAGTAGGTTAAAGTAATGTAGATTTTGAAAAGATTTATCTAACAAAGAACGTACTTGGAAAAAAATCTTTATATCAAGTATGTATAACTGTGTAAGTTGGCAGATTATATGCAAATTAGAAAGAATAATGAGTTTACAGTATATACTGATTGAGTATTAAGGTATGAAGAACATCTAAGTTTATCTAATGTAGTTGAGTAGGGAAAGGAGAATATTTTGAGAATCATGTTCGAAAATAATTTAAAGCGATCAAGGTATTTTTGTTAAGGGTTTATACCATATTAAGTTGAGCCTAGTATCTAGGATGTGAATTATGTTGAGATTGGAAATTCACGTGTGAATAATTGTTGAGAAAGGAGATTTCAGAAGAAGTCATAGATTGTGAATATGGATAACCCTAAGGTAATAAGGATATACTAAGATATGACAAAATTGTACTGGTATAATGGTAAAAAAACATACAAGTGATATTTTTTTTTGTTGTTTGATGTGTCAACAAGTAAGAATTGAATATATTATTTTAGGAGAGCTATTCAGGAGGCCTTAAGATCTTAGTTAAATTATAGTATAGCTGATAGTAAATCTAAATGATGTATTTACGAATTATAAGTTATGCTTTAGGTATCTTTATATAAATGTTGGTGAAAGTGAGAAGAATTATTTGTTCTTAGTTGAATTTGCCCATATTAATAGTTATCGGGCCAATATACAAATGGCATCATTTGAGGTTTTACATGAAACATTGTAGGTCTCCAAATAGGTGGATGAGTTGAATAAAGTTAAGTTTTTGGAATCTAATTTGGAATAACATGCGATAGATAGAATATGACTAACCTAAATTGATGATGCTAGTTTGGAGAGCATGCTTCAAGCATATATCTTCGAGTTTGGTGAGAGATCTCTTAGTAGAATTTTCCTATAATAAAGTGATATTAGATGACTTTAAGCCTTATGTAAGTTGTCATAAACTTTCTATTAAATGATTCAGTGGGGTCAGATTTATTGTAAGATGCCATTGATAAAGTGAAATTGATTAGAAAAGAATACAAACAACTCAGTACAGGCCAAAAGTCTATAAGGATTGTGAATGTTGAGTATTAGAAATTATCAGTTAATGACCAAATATTCTTGAAGGACTCACCCATGAAAGAGGTAATGAGGTTTGGAAAGAAGGAAAAAGTTTTTCTCTAATATATAGGCTCTTTTGAAATCTTGAACAAAGTGGACATAGTAGTATATCACCTAGCCTTTCCATTAGGATTAAGTGATGTTAAAACAATCTTTCTTGCATCAATGCTAAGGAAGTACCTATCAGATTCTTCTCATGTTATAAAATTCCAAAAAACTCAATTGCATAGGAATCTGGCTTAATTATGAGGAAAAAAAACCGATGTCTATTGTTGATTGACAAGTAAAGAACTTATCATTGAGGGAAATCCCTATGGTTAAGGTTATACGAAAAAATCACTCAAGTGAAGAGACTTCTTAGAAAGTAAAGATGATATATAAAAGAGATATCCCTAATAGCTTGAATAGTGAAGTTAATAACTGTAATTTATACATTGGATTCATTCCCTACTTGTAGTAGGATGGTTTGAAATTCGAGCACCGAATTTCTTAAGGGGAGAAAAATGTAACATCCCAAAGATTTAGTAATTTTAATTTATGTATGGATTAATAAAATAAATAAATGAGTAAGGATGCAATTGAAAGATTTTAAGGATGAAAATGAAAACTTTTTAATATTTTTAGGGTCAAATTGTAATTTCTTAAAAGTTTAGGGGTCAAAATATAAATAATGAAATTTATAAGGACTTTCTCTAACAATTAGTAAATCACTATTTGATCCCTCTAGTATAATTTTAAAAAAAAGAAGGAAAAATCTATCGTAACCTTTGCATATGAATAATGTCTTTTATCTTCATTTTTCTCTCTAGATCTGGTATACCTTTGAGCCTCTGATTTAAAAACTAAGGGTACCATTGGAGTTAGGATGAAGAATACTACAATTTTAGTGAAATAATTTTTCAAATTAGACGCGAAATTGCCACAGATCAGAAGTAGAAAATTTTAGAAAAAGGTAAACTCTAAAACTCTTATTTAGATATCTCAAATTGAAAATCTGAAACCGTATATGGATTCAAGAGATAGATAAACTATAAGATATGAAATTTTATAGTTATCTGACAACTTTTGGTGTCATAAACAGTAACTCTGACCAGCGTGAATAACGATTCTGATAGGTGTGAACAATAATTTCGACTGGCATGAATAGTGATTTCGGCTGATGTGAACAATATTTTTGGTCATGAACAGTACCCATCAGTTGGCCAACATTGACCAACCTCTTGGAGACATTTTCTAGGTTTTTGGATCTTCTGGACTCATTTTTAAGTTTATTTGGTCAAATTTGAATTGAAAAAGTACATTTTGAGACTGTCCAACCTGAAGACTTACTCTGTGAGTAGATAATTCTTTCTACGACTTACCCTATACTCTTATTGAACTTTAAATGTATAAATAGTTATGTTTATAAGTTATTAATGCTATCATAAGTTTCTGAAATGTGTTAAAATATCTGCTTTACTTACTAACTGGCATATAGTTCAAGAAGAGAATGGTTTTGCAAATAAATTTTCAAACTCATTGAATATATGGTTCTAAATATATTTGTCATCATTTGGTAAAGTGAATATTATGTGCAAGAGGCATTGATCTATAAAATTATAAAGTTGTCGAATATGATTGAATGACAAGCATAAAGCTCATGACGAGTTGCTTGATATTATGCATTGTATTTTATGGATATGTGTGTGTATATATACGGGTTGTATGGCTTAAAATGGTACCGAGTAGAAGGTATCAGTGGTAATGTAAGGAGGCAGAAGGGTGATGAACTCACATTCTTTGATTATCTATTGTGACTGTAACAGTGGTAATGTGAGGAGACAGAATAGTGATAAACTCATATTCGCTGATTACCTATTTTAATTGTGACAGTGGTAATGTGAGGAGGCAAAATGGCCATGAACTCACATTCCCTGATTATCTATTGTGACCGTGACAATGGTAATGTGAAGAGGCAGAAGGGTGATGAACTCACATTTCCTAATTATCTATTGTGACTGTGATAGTGGTAATGTGAGGAGGGAGAAAGGTGATGAACTCACATTTGTTGATTATCTATTGTGACTGTCACAGTGGTAATGTGAGGAGGCAAAAAGTTAATGAACTCACATTCTCTGATTACCTATTGTGACTGTAGTCGATCGATCACTATATGTATAGCAAATGAGTGAATTGAGTATATTGAGAGCTGTGACAAGCTTGAACGCTATGTAAAAAGAGTGGATTTTTAGTGCATATATAGTATGTTAATTATGCATAAACAAAAGTTATGATTTTATCTCAAAAGTTTGATATTTTTCTCTAACTTCTTCAACTAAACATAATAACTTCCCTTGCTGCATGCTTAGAATTATTTGATAGTTTTGATATGGGATCCTCCTAATATTTTATTGAGAAATATTTTGATGCATAACAATATTTGAATAATGATCATGGTGCGTATTGTCGTAGGTACACCCAAATTGATACCTTACCTCAAAACTAACCTGTAGTAGTGGGAGTAAGGGTCGATCCCACAAAGATTGGAATTACCTTATGTGATTAAGAAAAGGGGGATTGATAATTATAAATAAAACCAAGTAAAGAATAATGAAAGTAAATAAGAGAGTGATTAATGATAAAGACGTTAGTTTCGGTTGATATCCACCGTCAAGGGATTGCATTGATCATTGACAACATAATCAACCTGTAATTGAATATCTATAATTGGGTTTTTAACCTTGTTCCTCCTTAAGACTAGTAAATTAATGACAATCGCACCAATTAAACCCTAATTAACAAGCAATTCTTTAGCACATCGGTAAAGCATAGCTTATTAACCGCATGAATAACTAGAGAAACTGACAGAGCTAAACAAATATAAACACATCGGTTATATCTAATTTAGTTAATTATTCATCATAGGTTCAATGATTTATAATCCAAAATCCTCAAACCTATTTGCCTCATGAATCACAGAATTGAAGACTTTGTTCAAAACATAATTCATCAGTAGATTAAGATAGATAATATACTAGTAGGCCTCCTAGCAATCATATGAATAATCATTAAGAAGAAGAACAGATGAATAATCAATACTCAATTCAAATTGAAATAATAAAATCAAATCCATATCTCACAATGCATGAAGATCCCTTGAGGTTTCAATCTACCTCAACCAACTAAAAAGAACTAGCCACGCAGGGCCATAAGAAAATCTAAAGAAGAATTGAAGAATGTAACTAAGAACTTGGATGAGTGATTGAATGCCTTCTCTGCTTGCTTTACTCCCTTTTTTTAGATTAACTCCTAATCGAAGTAGGAGTGTTTCTAGGTCAAATCCCGGCCCATCAGGCTTTAATTGGAGTCAAGAAACCCTAAAAATCGCGAATTCAGCGAACTAGTGCGGCGACGGGCACCGCGGTGCTCCGGAAAGCTTCTGACAGGGCGCCGCAGCACCTAGGCTAGCTCTGGCACACTCTGAATTCTAACGCTCGGATGCCGCGGTGCACTAGGGAGCGCCGTGGCCCTCCAAACCTACAATGACGCAGCGCCACGGTGCCCAGAAAAATTTAGAATTTGCCAAAGTGCCGAACACAAAAGTTGTAGATCTATGTCTCTTCTTTCCATAGCCACTAGAATCACCTTAATCTGATCTAAATTAAATAAGGTATGACAAAATTGGTGACCAAATGTTAGAATTCATCCTGCTGCACTGTTATTCTGATTTGCAAGCTCTGTAATGCTATTAAATCTCCTAAATTTGACCAAGTATTCAACATAAAAGTTGTAAATCATTGAGTCATCTTTTCACAGTCACTTGAAGCACTTTGATTGGAGTTCATAAGAGGGAGATATGCTCAAAACAATGTTGAAAGGTCTGGAATCGCTGCAATGTAGCATTTTTCCATGAATTTCTTATCTTTTTCTTCTCTTTTCTTCTTCCTTTGTTCATACAACACAAAACACAAAACTAAGCTAATTCCTAATTATATTTTACTTAAATCAAACAAAAAGTAAGTTTAAAGGTATTAATATCATGCTTAATTAAGATCACATCATATCATATAATATTGCATAAGGTTTCAGATATCTGAATATGATTTAAACTAAGAATATTTGAAATGCGGGTCTCATATGGATGTACCTCTGAACTGTAATTTTTTATATGTGATAAATAAATAAATAAATATATATATATGAGTACATCCATATATTGACCTAAAAGGTTATAGGAAGTTTTGTCGGCTTATTGAGTTGTGAAATTCACTACACAATATCTACATTTTTTTTTCAGATAAGAATACAAGAGTTTGGTCCTTCCCCTTCAGATAGTTGATCAATTAGACGACATAATCTCTGGGTGAGCCTACCTTGTTTCCAAGGCTCACAAATTTTTTTTTATTTGTACTTGTACTCTAGAGTATGTTCTAAATGCCACAGGTAAGATCCTTACTTCTGTTGTTACTCTGATATTTATAAACTTAGTCTGTATATTGTGTTTACATGAAAGAACCTATTTGGTTTTGTTTCCATAACGAAGGATTGTATTATACCTGTTATAGTAAAGATCTGTCTGTAAAGTATGTGTTTCATGTGCCCTTAAATTATGGGTGTGACATATGCCTTGAAAGATAGAGGAAACAAGGGGATAATCATTTAGATTTTTTAGATGTCTCTTTAGCTTCTGAAAGGTATTAATTTGCAAATGTGTTAGTACATTCTTTTAGTGAGGTTTAGAAGGAATGGATATGAAATTCAAGGTTCTCTTTCAATATAAGCCTCAATAAGGATTGGTTCCAAACCTTTAAGAAGAAGAATGGAGGAATGTATTGCTTGGAAATAACAAGGTTTATAGAATAACTTGAGTTGGTTCCGTAAGGATCTAGATGTTTAATGGTTGTGATATAGTTTTAACTAAAGTGAGATATGTTCCTAAGTTTAAGAGGAATTTAATTTCCCTTGGCATGCTAGACAACCTAGGTTGCTTAATTAAAGTAGAAAAGAGTTGTATGAAGATAGTAAAGGGTGTTATGACAATAATAAAAGGAAAATTGTAAAATGGGTTATATAAACTGGTTGGGGAAATAAAAATTAGGAAAATAGCTCGTGTTTCTAAAAAGAGGGCTTACAATATTACCTTATGGCATAGAAGGTTTGGGTACATCAGTGAGAAGAGCTTATTAGAGTTAAAGAAAAAAGGTTTGCTGGGAAAAGTTAAATTTAGAGGATTAGAATTCTGTCAATCTTCCATCCTGGGAAAATGTCGCTAGGTTAAGTTTATAAAATTAGAAAATACCAATCAAGGAATCTTAGACTATGTGCGTACTGATCTTTAGGTGCCAGCAAGGGTAGATTCTCATGGTGATAGTAGATCTTATCTAGCCATTATTGATGAATATTCTAGAAAGTTGTGGATTCATTTGTTGAGAATAAAAGGAGAGATCTTTGTGAGGTTCAAGAAGTGGAAAACCATGGTGGAAAAACAAACCTGGAGAAAGATGAGGAAATTCATAACTAATAATGGATTAGAGTTCTATTCAAATGAGTTCATTAACTTATGTAAGAATGAAGGCATTGCAAGGAATAGGATTGTTAAAGACACCCCTTAGCAAAATGGATTGGTTAAAGGATGAATAGAACCATCCTTGAAAAGGTAAGATGTAACAATTTTTTTTTAAAATATTCCATGAAGTCATTACTTTCTTACTTCTAACTATTTAACTCATAATAGCATTCAATTGAATTAACCAAACATAGTTAAGGTTTCTGAAATACCATTAACACTTATACAATTCTAGGTTCACGTACACATTATTAATCAAAACATATGTACAGAAATCAAACACATATAAGTCTACATTTTATTCGTCCATATTGACCAGTTCCATAGATGCGGGTGCGGGTGGTTGCACCTTTACCGGGATCTTAGCGAACTCGACTCAACGTATACTAAAAGCCAATCATAGAGAATATCTACATAACTTAATTTTCTGAACTTGATATGGAAATATAGTGAGAAATAAATCACAGTAGATTTAACAATAAATCAGTATCAATAATGTTTGTCACATCATGTTCATTTGTATAACAATTTCCTTTAATTCCCTACATATTGTTCCCAGAAATTCAAACACAGATGCATACTTAACAGATTCTTCTCTAATTAGCTAGTTTCAGACCTTTGCTTACTAATCTGACCATATCTTCCTCATATTGATTCCAATTTGAATGATTCCAGTGGCTAAAAATCCGTGAAACATAAATATACATTTTTATATCAATTATTTCTTTTAATTCTCTACATATTTATCCCAGAAATTCAAACACAGAAGAATACCTGACATATTCTTCACTAATTAACTATTTTTTGACCACTGCTTACATATCGGGCAATATCTCCCTCATCTGGACTCTAAATTAAGTGATTCTAATGGCTAAAAGTTCGTGAGACATAGATCTACATTTTTCATGTTAACCATTTCTTTTAATTCCTAATCAATTCTTCCCAAAATTTCAAAAATAGAATCTTCCCTAGTCACCCCGAAATCCAATTTCCTAACCAATCCTTTCCTAAGGTTTTAGTTCATCATTTTATTATGTCCTCTTCCATTTTCTTCTTAATTTACATCTAATCATATTCCATCAAATTTTTACCACATTTAAATATACAAAATAGCAGCATAAAATTCTTAAAATTTTGTTATCCATAGCCATACCTATGCAGAACTTTTCACACTAACTTAAGTATTCAAACATACATCACTTGCAAGATCAACATGTAACATGATATAGCAACGTCCATGGCTAATCATCCAGGTAACAAATATAGTAAATTTCATCAAAATGCTAGGATCAAAATTCCATATAAATGTTTCTAATTTCAAAGATTTTCTAGAAAAATATTGTTAAACCTACCTAAAGATCTCCCTAACTCACTTAGTGAATTCTCTTTCTTGTTTCCTCTTGAAGAAAGTAGCAAGATTCCTCCCTTCCCTTAGCTTTTCTAACAACTTAAATAAGAGAAGGAGGGTGAGTTTTTGAACCCCATGGATGAAGAGAAAAGATGGATTCAAGTGGATATTAGTCTAACTTACCTTGAGTACTTAGTCCTCTAGATTTCTCCTTCTTCTTCCTTCTGTTCTTCTCATCTCTTTCTCTCCTTTCCTCACTCTACCTTGCTTCTATTATCAAGTAGTTCACCTTTCATGATCAAGGGTCTACCTTATCACAATTAGGATGCACTTGGTTGTTTTTTAGGAAAAAAGAACTCATGTTCTTGTCTTCCTCCTCCTTAGTCAAGATATGCATAATAAAAAGGAGATTTGTATTTTAAAAATTATGATAATATGTTTTTAAGACAAGGGACAAAGTCCCTTTGATTTAGGTATTGATTTCTTTTTTATTTTGTCTTAATCAAGTATGATAGGTTTTCCTTTCTAAGTGGCAAATTTTCAGCCCTTGGATCTCCCTTACTTGCTTGAAATTATTTATATAGGATAAGGATGTTTTGTCATAATGTTATGTATTATTATCCACTTGTTGAAATTATGAATGTAGGATATAGATGTTTTGTCCTAATGCCATGTATTATTTCTTACTTGTTGAAATTATGAATATAGAATATAGATGTTTTGTCCTAATGCCATGTGACCTAATCTTGATTATTATTACACTACTATTTCCTCTCATGATTCTTATTTTTTTTTCCTCTTGGATTTGGGCTCATTCTTACCCATTTCCTTTGCTTTGGCTAAAATTCTACCTTTCATGGAGGACTTGGTCACATTTTCATAATTTTTGGGCTATCGGTCCAACTTCTATATCTTAGTCCAAATCTATGTTTTATTTCTTGCTTAGGCTATCCAATAGGCTTGCTAGAAACTTATGTGAAGTGGAAAAACTTTATATGAAGTGTCCATAGGTGAAAGCCCAATTTATGGGTGGAGATGTTAAATTTAGAAATTTCTAACTCTTGAATTAGAAAAAATTACCCTAATCCAATCTTCTTCAAATTTTAAACATTTACTTACTTCACAAAAATGTATCTTCCTTACCAAAGAATTTCGGCTCTCTTTAGTATGTTATTTCTAATTTTTCCTATTAGGTTTTCTCTCTTTACTTGTTCCCTTAATGTTAGAAATATTTTCTATGCATACACATAAGGTGAAGAATTTCTAAGGATTATATTTCCTTATATATCTAAAAATTGTCTAATAATTTTATTTACATAATTAAATATTTATGTATCTTTATTAATAAAAGAAAAGAAATTAGGGATGTTACATAAGATGTATGCTAGCAATAGCTAACCTCACAAGGTAGTTTTAAGCTAAAATAGTGTTGACAGCTTGCTACATGATCAATAGAAGTCTATCTACTGTATGTGGTATGGCAAACCATCAAAGTAAGTTGGTTTGAAGGTGTTTAGCTACTCAACATATGAAGCAAGATAACCTACAATCTAGAGCACTCAAGTTCCTATTCTTAGGTGATGCAAAACATGTCAAAGGGTACAAGCTTTAATGCCTTGAACTAGGTTACAAAAGATGCCTAGTCGGCAGGGATGTGAAGTTTAATGAAGAAGAGTTCCCTAGCCTAACAAGTGAGAAAATACAAAATGAAAATGGCCTTGAAATAAAAGAAAGATTTGAAATTAAGGTGGAGCCTTCTTGAAGAAGGACTGGTCCTAAGATTGAGGAATGTGATGATGAGCACTTTGAAGAAGAAACACGACCTCACCCACTAGATATAGATCTATTGAGTTGACAACATTTGCCTTAGTTGCTAAAGTTAAAGTCACTTACTCAAAACTAGAAATTTATGCTTATGCTATGAAGAGTGAGAAATACACAAGTGGTTGGCAGCTATGATAGAAGAAATCACCCCTCTTCATAAGAACAACACCAATTTCAAGTGCATGTTGTAACATTCCTAGTTTCGTTTCTTTTATTAATAAAGGTACATAAATATTTAATTAAGAAAATAAAATTTATTAGACAATTTTTAGATATATAAGGAAATATAATCCTTAGAAATTCTTCACCTAATGTGCATGCATAAAAAATGTTTCTAACATTAAGGAAATAGGTAAAGAGAAAAAACCTAATAGGAAAAAATTAAAAATAACATACTAAAGAAAGGTAAAATTATTGGGTAAGGAAGATAAATTTTTGTGAAATAAATAAAGGTCTTAAAATTTTAAGAAGATTAGATTCGGGTAATTTTTCCTAATTCAAGAGTTAGAGTTACTAAGTTTAACATCTCTACCCATAAATTGTGCTTTCACCTATGGACACTTCATATAGAGTTTTTTCACATCACATGAATTTCTAGCAAGTCAATAGGATAGTCCAAGTAAGAAATAAAACATAGACTTAGACTAGGATATAGAAATTGGACCGATAGCCCAAAAATCATTAAAATGTGACCAAGCTCTTGATGAAAGTTGGAATTTTAGCCAAAGCAAAGGAAATGGGTTAGAATGAGCCCAAATCCAAGAAAGAAAACTAAGAATCATGTGAGGAAATAGTAGTGTAATAATAATCAAGATTAGGTCACATGGCATTAAGACAAAACATCTATATCCTACATTCATAATTTCAACAAGTAGGTAATAATACATGACATTAGGACAAAACATCTATATCATATATTCATAATTTCAACAAGTGGGTAATAATATATAGCATTATCACAAAACATCATTATCCTACATAAATAATTTCAACCAAGCAAGGGAGACTCAAGGGCTGGAAATTTGCCACCTAGAAAGGTAAACCTATTATAATTGAGTGAGACAAAAGGAAAAAAAAGAAATGAATCCATAAATCAAAGGGACCTTGTACCTTGTCTTAAGAACATTTTATCATGATTTTTAAAATACAAATATCCTTTTGCAACGCATATCTTGACTAAGGGAGAGGAAGACAAGAACATGAGTTGTCTTTCTTAAAAAAAACAACTAAATGCATCTTAATTGTGATAAGGTAGACCCATGATCATGAAAATCACTTGATAGTTTATTTAAGCAAAACCCACCCTTATAACATTATAGATTTTTCCAAGTGAGGGGGAGGAAAAATAGAAGCAAGGTAGAGTGAGGAAAGGAGGGAAAGAGAGGAGAAGAAATGAAAGAAGAAGAAGGAGAAGTCTAGAGCACTAAGTACTCAAGGTAAATTAACTTAATTTCCATTTGAATCTATCTTTTCTCTTCAACTTTGGGGTTCAAAACTCACCCACCTTCTCTTATTTAAGCGGCTATAAAAGTTAAGGGAATGGAGGAATCTTGCTACTTCCATCAAGAGGAAACAAGAAAAAGAATTCACTAAGTGAGCTAGGAAGATCTTTAGGTAGGTTTAACAATATCTTTTTTTGAAGAAAAGTTTTTGAAATTTGTAACATTTACATGGGATTTTCACTACTAGAAAAAGGAGATTTAGAGACAAAAGTAGAGATGGAATAATTTTTGTCTCTAACAGAGACGGAATAATTTTTGTCTCTAACAAAGACGAAAATAGAGACGGATTTGGGAAGGTAGAGACGGATGGAAAGGTTTGTAATTTAGTGATGTGATCTTAATTAAGCATGATTTTAATACCTTTATGCTTACCTTTTGTTTGATTAAAGTAAAATATAATTAGGAATTAGCTTAGTTTTGTGTTTTATGTTGTAGGAACAAAGGAAGAAGAAAATGGAAGAAAAAGATAAGAAAATCATGAAAAATGCTGATTTCTGACCTTTTGTCACTAATGGAAGCATATCTCACTCATTTGAGCTCCGATTGAGTTGATTCCAGCGGCTATGGAAAGAAGAAACATAGAGCTACAACTTTCGTGTTCGGCACTTTGGCAAAATCCGGCGTTTTCTAGGCGCCGAGGCGCTCACAATACAGCGCCGCGGCGCTGGTTATTGGCGCCGCGGCACCCTTGCCCCAGAACCACAAGCGCCGCGGCGCTGCATGGGTGCGCCGCGGCGCCCGTGTACGAAGAATGGAGCGTCGCGGCGCTGCATGGTGCGCCGCGGCACCCCGTGGATGAAGCTTCGTAGCGCCGCGGCGCCGCCGCTCCGGAAGTCGCGAGTTTAGAGTTTTTTCACCTGATTTGAAGCCTAATTGATGGAGATTTGACCTAAAAAACTTTCCTACTTCGACTAGGAGGGTTTAATCTATAAAGAGGAAGGGAAGTAAGCAGAGAAGGCATCGATTCATTCAGCAAAGAATTCATTCAAGTTCTCAACTCTTTTCTTTACTTCTTGTTTAGTTTTCTATGGCCCTGCGCGGCTAATTTTCTTTAGTTGGTTGAGGGAGATTGAAACCTCAAGGGATTTGATGTCATTGTGAGATACGAATTTGATTTCATTGCATTCAATCTTAACCGGGTATTGTTTATTCATCTGTTCTTATTTTCTTAATATTATGCATGTGATTGCTAGGAGGCCTACTAGTATATTGTATGTGTAGCTGCTGAATTAGGTTTTGAACAAAGCTTTTATTACTTGATTCGTGAAGCAAATAGGATTAAGGATTTTGGATTATAAATCGTTAATCCTATGATGAATATCAACTAAATTGAATATAACCGATGTGCTTGTATTCGTTTAGCTCTATTAGTTTCTCTTGTTCTTCATGCGGTTAATAAGTGATGCTTTACCGATGTGTTAAAGGATTGCTCGTTAATTAGAGTATAATTAGTGCGATTGTCATTAATTTACTAGGCTTAAGGAGGAACTGGGATAGAATCCCAATGATAGATATTTGGTTTAGGATTGATAATTTTGTCAATGATCAATGCAATCCCTTGATGGTGAATATCGACCGAAACCAACGCTTTTCTCATTAATCACTTTCTCTCAATTATTTTTGCTATTGTTTACTTAATTTTAATTGCAACTCTCAATCCCCCCTTTCTGAATCACATAAGGTAATTCCAGTCTCTGTGGGATCGACCCTTACTCCCACTACTACAGGTTAGTGTTGAGGTAAGGTTTTAATTTGGGCGTGCCTGCGACAGTGCGCACCAAATTTTGGCGCCGTTGCCGGGGACTGCGTCATTACTTTTGTGATTTTTTTTATTTTATGCCTGTGACTCGTTCTGCTAATTGTCAAGATTTACAGTTCAATCCAGATATTGAAAAATCTGTATACAGGCACAGAAGAAGAATTCAAGAAGACATTGATCAGGATACGGAGGAAGTGATCATGGCCAGACACCCTACTCTGAAGGAGCTTGCAGCTCCTGATTTGCATCAACAACCCTTATGCATTACTTTCCCTAATCTTGATGATAATGTGAATTTTGAATTAAAATCTGGATTAATTCATCTCTTACCTAGTTTTCATGGTCTTGCAGGTGAGGACCCGCATAAACATCTAAAGGAGTTCCATGTGGTTTGTACCAGTATGAAGCCCCCTGGAGTAACTGAGGAACAAATTAAACTTAGGGCTTTTCCTTTTTCTTTAAAAGACTCAGCCAAGGATTGGTTGTATTATTTACCCTCTGGTACTATTACTACTTGGAATGAGATGAAAAGAATGTTTTTAGAACGTTATTTTCCTGCATCTAGAGCCGCCACTATTAGGAAAGAAATATGCGGCATTAGGCAATTGCATGGTGAAACCCTTTATGAATATTGGGAAAGGTTTAAGAAACTTTGTGCAAGCTGCCCACATCATCAGATTAGTGAGCAGCTACTAATCCAATATTTCTATGAAGGCCTTTTGCAGGGAGACAGGAGCATGATAGATGCAGCTAGTGGAGGAGCACTAGTAGATAAACTCCTGAGGCAGCCAGAATTCTCATATCAAATATGGCTGCCAATTCACAACAATTTGGCGTTAGGCATGATCCTCCTGTTAGACATGCCCATGAGGTAAGTACAACTTCTCTTCAGAATCAAATATCTGAACTTACTTCTCTTGTGCGCCAAATGGCTACAGGTACACTCCAACAAGTTAAAGTCTGTGGGATATGTTCAGCAACAGGGCACCCAACTGACATGTGTCCTACACTTCAAGAGGAGTCCACAGAACAAGCTAATGCTGTAGGAGGTTTTCCTGGCCAACCAAAGAGGTATGATCCATATGCTAATACATACAATCCTGGATGGAAGGATCATCCCAATTTCAGATATGGGAATGCACAAAATAGGCCTGCAGGACAGAATTTTCAACAAAACCAACAAGCCTATTATCCTAAACAAAATGCATCCCAGGAGCATCAGGTAAGTAATCCATTGGAAGATATTGTGAAGACTCTTGTGCATAGCTCTCATCAATTTCAGCAAGAGACAAGAGCTAGCATTCAGAACCTGACAACTCAAATGGGTCAGTTAGCAACCACAGTGAGTCGACTGGATGCTCAAAATTCAGGTAAGTTACCTTCACAAACTGTGGTGAATCCTAGAGAAAATGTCAGTTCAATTATTTCAATAAATGGTGAGGAAATTGAAAGTCCACCATCTGTTTCTTCTCCTAAAAAGCAAGAAAAATCAATTAAGGAGAATGAAGCAACTACAGGTAAGTCTCTTTCTAATTTAAAGTATGAAGTAGTGCCTCCTTTTCCAGAAGCTCTTAAAGAGAATAGGCTAAATGAGAAAACCTCTGAATTGTATGACATCTTTAGAAAATGTGAAGTTAATCTTCCCCTTCTAGATGCTATTAAACAGGTGCCAAGATATGCAAAGTTCTTGAAAGAACTATGTACTCAAAAAGAAGGGCAAAAATTAAAAGATTTTGAAAAGATTCATATGAGTCAGAATGTATCTGCTATGATACAGACAAAACTCCCCACTAAATGCAAGGATCCAGGTATGTTTACTATTCCATGCAAAATTGGGGGGAATCGCATTGAAAAGGCTATGTTAGATTTAGGAGCTTCCATCAATGTTATGCCATATTCTGTATATACATCTTTGAATTTGGGACCATTGAAATCTGTAAATTTGATAATTCAACTAGCAGATAGGTCCACTACATATCCTAAGGGAATAATTGAGGATGTCTTGGTGCAGGTAGATGATTTGGTGTTCCCTGCAGATTTTTATGTGCTTGACATGGACAATGGGGATTTTACTTCTCCAATATTATTAGGGAGACCATTTTTGAAAACCTCCAAAACCAAGATAGATGTTCACAATGGCACACTCACTATGGAATTTGATGGTGAAGTAATAAAATTTAATATGTATGAAGCCATGAAATACCCAGGTGATGATACCCCTGTTTACTCTATTGATGTCTTTGATTCTTTGGCACATGACATATTTGAATTAGATGGAAAAGACAAATTAGAAGTAATTGTGAGCAAATCCATAGAAGAAGATGATGGTGAGACAAATTTAGATGAAAAAACAAAGGGGAAACTGGCTGCACTCAATGATTCTTCGAAAGAGCCACCAAAGGGTAAGGTTGCTTATAAGAAATTATCAAATTCTGATACTACTCTTGTACCTTCTATTTTGCAGGATCCTGGGGCTAATTTGTCACCTCTCCCTAATCACTTGAAATACTTGGAAGTAGGGGAAGCTTCACCTATTCTAGTTGCCAAGAATTTGGGTGTTAAAAAAGAAGAAGAATTGATGCATATTTTTCAGAAAAAAAGAAATGCCATTATAAAAACAATTGCAAACCTTAAAGGCATAGACCCGACTATAAAATTGCATCAAGTTCTAGAAATGAAAGGGGTTGAACCCTTTAAAGGTAAGAAATCGCTCCCTTGGTTAGGTCCACTTGTTATTACTGATGTGCCTTCTAGTTATGCAGTTGAACTTCAAAGATTGAATCAGTCCCAGAAATTTAAAGTGAACCTCAAAGAGCCTCCATGAACAAAGATAGGGAGCTGAGTCGAGCCAACGACGTTAAACAAAGGCGCTGGTTGGGAGGCAACCCAACATCTATTCTTCTTCTTCTTATTTTTTCTTTTCCTAGTTTAATTTTACTTTAACAAAAAAAAAAAAAAAAAAAAATTTTGGATCTGCGGACGCGAACATGCGCCGCGGGGCCTAAACCGAGCGCCGCGGCGCTCGTCGCCCAGACTGGGAGAGCGCCGCGGCCCTCTAGAACAGAGCCGCGACGCTCCGAACCCAGAACGGGTAAGCGCCGCGGCGCGTACCTATAGCGCCGCGGCGCTCCGCGTTGAAGCAGAGAGCGCCGCGGCGCTCTCTATAAGAGGGTCGCGCCCCTCTTTGTTTCCCCCGCGGTTTTTGCTCTCTCTCACCCCCAAATCCCTTTTCTTGCCTCCAATCACCCATACTCACCTACCATTCGATTATATTGCTTGCATAACTTGATTTTTCATCTACTTTTGCAGGATTATACACCTCATATCAGCAATTGAGTCGAATTCAAAGACACTTTTCTAGGGTTCTAAGGTATTCTTGAGCTTGCAATTCCCAGCCACCATTCAAGGCAATTTGGGTACAGTTCCCTTCCTCTTTCGGGCTGCAATTGATCCTTATACTTGATTGCTACGGGTTTGTCCTGAGTTTGGGAGATCTAGTTGAAAATTCACCACTCATCCTTCCAAATTTTACAAGCGCCCACAAGGTGTTCGGTAAAAGGCCCTAGTGAATTTTTTCAACTAATGGCTCCAAAAGCTTCTAAATTGAGTATTTCAAAGAGGAAGAACAGAGCTGAGGACCCTCCAGCATTTGACACCGTGGCATTTGTGACTGAACCGGTTTATCAACACCACATCAAAGTGGTGGTACATAAACCTATTGTTCCAGAACGTGGATTTCTGATCACCGAAGGGCTACCTCTCAGAGACAATATCCTCTATAGGCACTGGGAGATTTTCTGCAGGAACCCAGAGCCAGGAGTTATCCCCGTGGTCCAGGAGTTCTATTCCAATGCTACAGTTCATGAACATCATCATGCACGGGTTCGAGGCAAGAGGGTACCATTTTCTCCGCATGCCATCAATGAACTCTATTCTCTGCCTGACATTGAGGATGATGAATATACTGCTCTTCTTCAATCATTTATTGATTTTGAAGACGTCATAGGCACTCTTTGCCATAGAGGGGCCTCCTGGAAATTGGATAGCCATGGCCAACCGTTGTACTTTGCTAGGGCTGATATGAATAAGTTGGCTAAAGCATGGTATTATTTTGTGTCAGCACGACTCATGCCCAGCTTCAATGTGAGTCAAGTCAGGAGGGACAGGGCCATTCTGCTCTATGCGATACTAAAGGGCCTTTCTATTGATGTAGGCAAAATTATTCATAGGCAGATGCTCGGCTGTATTAATACTAGAGGCGGATCCCTCTTTGCTCCCAGTTTAATTACTGGTCTATGTCAGCAGGCAGGAGTCAGCTGGGATTCCACTGAGGCTCTCATTCACCCTATGAAGCCTATTTCCTCTACCGATATCCAAAAGTACAAGGGCCATGAAGAAGCAGCAGAGGAGGAGTTAGAGATTCAGCCAATCCCTACAGAGGGACCAGGCAGCAGTTCAGCTCCACCACCATCCCAGCATACCATTGAAGATTTATGGCAGCGCACAGAGTATCTGAGCCACCAACTGCACGATCTGGCCCTCTACCAGCACTCTATTGCACAACATAATCATGCCTGCTTCAGTCAGCTAGCCCATGCCCTGAACCTTCCAATTGCATTCCCGGCGCCTCCTGAACCACCCTTTCGGCCTGACACCGAGCATGATGCGATGAATGATGACACTTGATCAGGGAAGTTTCCCTGGACCCCTCCTTATTTTATTACTTGTCTCTATTGTGTTTTTCTTTGATATTCTTACATTGGGGACAATGTATGTTTTTAAGTGTGGGGGGGTCACTTTATGATTCAGCTGGATGACTGTATAATAACTCATACACTTGTGCACTTTTCTACTTTGATGCATTACTATAATTCTATGATGTGTGCACTTTTATTCCTATCATGAGGTGAGCATGTGAACAAAATTTCAATTTATGGGTTTGTGTTAGTGAAACCAATAGCCAATGATATAAATGTTTAAATTGCTAATAGCTCCTAAGAAACGTAGGAAAATCATAATTATGTGTAATTTTAATTTTTTTTTGCAATTTATTATCCATTTTCTAGAATCCTGAATCTATTTTGCACAACAACTTTGAGTATTTAATTTATCTTTTATTTAAAGAAAATTTATACAACTTAAAGAAATTTTTTATGATCTCAACAGGATTCTAGAACTTATTTGAATGCTGCTTGAGGCGAAATCCTAGGTTAATACTATTATTTAGGAGATGATTTAGGCATTATTGGATAGATTGAGCCTTTCTAGCCTAACCTACACAATGAAATATCCTTAGTTCCTCTATTTTGAGCTTAATGAACTTTTTCTTCTAAAAACCACAAATGAGCCGAAAGCCAAATTTTGTATGAATATCCTTATTTTTGATCCTATTCACTCACTCCATGATTATTTTTCTGAATACTTGTGTTGTAAAGCTTTATTTACAGAAGAGTGGAAAGGTGGAGCAAAGAAAAGAAAAGAATTATGCAAAAAAAAAAAAAAGAGAGAAGAAATATCCAAAGAGGATACAAGCAAATTTTATTACTGAAAGAAAAAAAAAATTGAGAATCAAAGAAAATGATGGATCAAATTCAATTGAAACAAGAAAATGAGTGTGGGGGGAAAATCTCCCCAAATTTATAAAAGCTCAAGAGATCATATTTAATCATGTGGTGCTGGGTGATTGAGCCTAAATTTGTATCATTTATCCCACCTTATATCCTGGCCACATTACAAGTTAAATAAAGTCCTATTGATCCTAGAGGTAGTTTTGGCCTACATTAGTGGAGAGTGGCATGAAGAATAAGCATATGGAAATCCTAAACTACTTAGAGATTTACAACCAAAATTTTGGGATATATAAACTCATCTGGGTAAAAGGAAATTTAATGGCTCAAAACACACACACACTTGGGATTCAAGAGGATAAAATAATGAATTACATTTGGGTTAATTTTGTGTATGATTATGATCTTTCGAAATTTTTCTTGAACATATTTTTATGATATGAGGCAGAAAGTTTGGTAAGCCTAACACTTACTACATATATTGATTTTTGTTTTTATCTTTAGGGATTATTTTGCTTGAGGACAAGCAAAAGGTTGAGTGTGGGGGTATTTGATGTGATCTTAATTAAGCATGATTTTAATACCTTTATGCTTACCTTTTGTTTGATTTAAGTAAAATATAATTAGGAATTAGCTTAGTTTTGTGTTTTATGTTGTAGGAACAAAGGAAGAAGAAAATGGAAGAAAAAGATAAGAAAATCATGAAAAATGCTGATTTCTGACCTTTTGTCACTAATGGAAGCATATCTCACTCATTTGAGCTCCGATTGAGTTGATTCCAGCGGCTATGGAAAGACGAAACATAGAGCTACAACTTTCGTGTTCGGCACTTTGGCAAAATCCGGCGTTTTCTAGGCGCCGTGGCGCTCACAATACAGCGCCGCGGCGGCCCGTCATGGATGTCTCGTAGCGCCGCGGCGCTGGTTATTGGCGCCGCGGCACCCTTGCCCCAGAACCACAAGCACCGCGGCGCTGCATGGTGCGCCGCGGCACCCCGTGGATGAAGCTTCGCAGCGCCGCGGCGCTGAACTTATGCGCCGCGGCGCCGCCGCTCCGGAAGTCGCGAGTTTAGAGTTTTTTCACCTGATTTGAAGCCTAATTGATGGAGATTTGACCTAAAAAACTTTCCTACTTCGACTAGGAGGGTTTAATCTATAAAGAGGAAGGGAAGTAAGCAGAGAAGGCATCGATTCATTCAGCA
Source organism: Gleditsia sinensis (assembly GCA_037074535.1). Classification (NCBI taxonomy): domain Eukaryota; kingdom Viridiplantae; phylum Streptophyta; class Magnoliopsida; order Fabales; family Fabaceae; genus Gleditsia; species Gleditsia sinensis. The sequence goes on along the minus strand of CM073467.1, from coordinate 33,107,952 downwards.
AAGAATTCATTCAAGTTCTCAACTCTTTTCTTTACTTCTTGTTTAGTTTTCTATGGCCCTGCGCGGCTAATTTTCTTTAGTTGGTTGAGGGAGATTGAAACCTCAAGGGATTTGATGTCATTGTGAGATACGAATTTGATTTCATTGCATTCAATCTTAACCGGGTATTGTTTATTCATCTGTTCTTATTTTCTTAATATTATGCATGTGATTGCTAGGAGGCCTACTAGTATATTGTATGTGTAGCTGCTGAATTAGGTTTTGAACAAAGCTTTTATTACTTGATTCGTGAAGCAAATAGGATTAAGGATTTTGGATTATAAATCGTTAATCCTATGATGAATATCAACTAAATTGAATATAACCGATGTGCTTGTATTCGTTTAGCTCTATTAGTTTCTCTTGTTCTTCATGCGGTTAATAAGTGATGCTTTACCGATGTGTTAAAGGATTGCTCGTTAATTAGAGTATAATTAGTGCGATTGTCATTAATTTACTAGGCTTAAGGAGGAACTGGGATAGAATCCCAATGATAGATATTTGGTTTAGGATTGATAATTTTGTCAATGATCAATGCAATCCCTTGATGGTGAATATCGACCGAAACCAACGCTTTTCTCATTAATCACTTTCTCTCAATTATTTTTGCTATTGTTTACTTAATTTTAATTGCAACTCTCAATCCCCCCTTTCTGAATCACATAAGGTAATTCCAGTCTCTGTGGGATCGACCCTTACTCCCACTACTACAGGTTAGTGTTGAGGTAAGGTTTTAATTTGGGCGTGCCTGCGACAGTGCGCACCATTTAGAGACGGAAAATTTCTGTCTCTAAAAATCTGTCTCAAATTCCGTCTCTAAATCCATTTAGAGACGGAATTGGAGACGAAAAATATTCCGTCTCTAAATTTAGAGACGGAATATTCCATCTCTGACTCTAGAGAAGGACAGAGACGAAATATTCCGTCTCTAATTTCGAGAAAAATTTTAGAGACAGATTTGGAGACGGAATCTCAGAGACGGAATATTTTCCATCTCCAATTCTGTATCTAAACTATAAATTTTGTATATAAATTTTTTATCTCTTATTTTATATTTAATTTTCGAAATAATATTTAAATTATTAGTAAAATTAGCTAGAATTTAGATAATTTTTAAAAAAAAATTAAGTCCTGTTTAATTTGTAGAAATAAGTTGATGGAATGGAAATCAAGATTCTCTTACGTTAATTTATTGTGTTTGTTTGATATAGTTGACTATAATTTTTATTTCTATGATATACAGATTCTCTTCTATAAAGAAGATGATTTTATCTTGAAAAACTTCTAAAAAAGAACAAATAAAATGAAATAGAAAAAGAGGTTAAAAGATATAAATGATGAATAGATATATTTTATTAATATATTAATAAATATATGTACGCTTAATTTTGGATATAATATAATTTTGGTCACAATCATTATGTAGTATATAGTATTTTCGTGTATTATATATATATATATATATATATATATACACACACACACACACACACACATACATACACGATGGTTGGTAAATTTGACTCTAATCTTAATTCTTACGAAATACAAATTTTCTCCTATATAGAAGATGATTTTACTTCAAAAAAATAGTGAAAAGGGAAAAAGTGAAATGGAATAAAAAATTAAAAGAGTAAAATACCCTTCGCCATTTTTCCTTCATATCTTCACCTGGTGCTCCATTTTATTGATAAATAAAAAGATTAAAATACCTTTTATCATCAGTTCATTTTTTTCATTGGTTAGTGAAATGAGCTAGTGAATTCATAGAGCAGATCGAATACAATAAGGTTAAAAAAGAAGAAAATGATCATAAAATAACATATTTAATAAAGCGGACATAACTTTCAGCTGTGGTGGAGTTATGAGACCCATTAGGATTTACCCAATGGAAACTGTTCCAGGCTCAAAAAATCATTAAAAAAAAGTGAGTTTTAGATTGTTTATCTATTTATTACATATTTTTAGAGATTTCTTTTCTATTTTCGCATTTAATGTTGATTAGTATTTCATCTTACATTATTTCTATTTAAGCCTATATTACTAAGACTTTGAATTAATAAAAATATCTCAAAGCAACTATACATTTTTCAGATTTACTTTAAATTTTATGTTTTTTAGAATTGATGAATAAATATTTTTTATTAATATTATGAATAAAATAATTTTATAGTTTTAAAATGTAAGTAAACATTTATGAAAAGTAAAGGCATCTCTTTTCAAAAAATATATGTATGCTTAATTTTGAATATATATATATATATATATATATATATATATATATATATATATATATATATATATATATATATATATATATATATATATATATATATATATATATATATATTCGACGGTGGGTTTATAGGAATATGTATGGACTTCGGGAATAAGGCTTTAATTCTTATGGCCACAAAATTATTTTAATTTTGAAATGTTCATAATTTTTTAGGTAGTATTATATATTATTTTATTATTATCGATCTTTTGAATGATATTAATTTTTTTAAATATTAATACATTAAAATATATTTTAATTAGTCATTTGACATTTATTAACTAAAAAATAATTTTAAAAAGATACACTTACATTTTTTTCAATTTAAATTAAACAATTTTTAATAATAAAATTATTAATAAAATTTATGCTTTATGCATTTTTAAAAGAAATTATAATTAATTTAATTTAATGTAATACATATAATTAGAAGGTCAAATTAATATTTTTAAAAATTTCAAATAGGAAAAAATAGTGTAATTTAAAAAAAATACCTTGAAAGAGTATCAATATAAATTTAAAAAGACATAAAGAAAACGTGAATGTATTATCTTTTCTCTTTCATTTTTTTAACGTCAATGTATTAATTAGGGAAAAAAAATGCTAACTGCGTATGCTCTTTTAACATGGGCATAAAGAAACCGGCATATTTTTATCCTTTCCCCCCTTGAAAACATCTAAAAAAATTTACCCCACTTTATTTTTTCCTGCCCGCGCACACTTTCCCTTCCAAGCCGCCCGCAGCTCCTCCTTTCGTCTCCATCCAACAGCTTCTCTTCCCTGTGGCAGTTTCTTCAACAATCCAACCCCCAATGAGCTTAGATCAAGTGAATATGTGTATAGTAACTAGATTGAGGATGGTAAGGCAACACAAATCGTGAAGAAATCACATCAACGGCGACCCCTGCAGTAGAAAATTGAAACACTGTTCACAGGTTCAATCCGTCAAATTTTGTTCATGTTTTGGGTTTTTTTTAGAAGCTTTTGACCATAGATTCTTGTTTAGAAGGTAGGATAACATCTTTAGAATGATTTTTATGGTCATACAACATGATTTTTTAGCTGAAATCCATGGATTTTGCTTGAGTGAATAGTGCACGCGAACTTTTTTTCCAAGGTGCTTGAATTTACAATTTCGTGGGAGAATACTACAAAAAACTGAAGAATCAGTGGCAAATTTTCTGTGGTGACTATAGAAAATTGCCACTGAAAGGTATTTTGAGTGACGACCTTCACGGGTCGCCACTGAAAGTGTTTCTTTGGTGGCGATTGTTAATAGTCGCCCCTGAAAGTCAAACTTTCAGTGGCGACTATTAACAATCGCTACTAAACATACATTTTTCAGTGGCAACCTCTAGGAGGTCGCCACTAAAAGAAAAAAAATTATGCAGTTAAACTTTCAGTGGCGACCTTAGGTCGCCACTGAAAGTAGAAAAATACTTTTTATCACTTTTTTTCTCTTTTTAAATTTAACAAAACCATATTTTTAGTTAAGATATATAAAATTTTAGTTATAATATAAAAAAATATGTTAAATATTTAATAATAATAAAAATTCAAAATTTATTCAACCTGAGTTAATTTTTTATTCAATACTAAATTAATAAGGTAAAATTTTAATCATCAAATTAATAATGTATATATCTTTGAAAATTCAAAATAATTATTTAATTTAAAAAATGATAAAGGAAAAAAAGTTATTTTTATTGAAATAAATTAAAGACAAATTTTAAAAAAATCAAATATATTTTCTCAAAACCCCTGAGCATATATCTCTTCAAGTATGAAAATTGTACTTAAACAATTCTCACAATTATTAGATGTCTAAATAAAATCATCCAAAAGAGAAGCAGCTTTGGGGTTTAAATTAAACAATTTACAAAGTCATTATACAATTAATTAAAGGATGATGAAATAATTAATTAGATTTAATGATTTTAGGCATAAATTATTCTTTTTGATTGTGCCTTTTTTATTTTTGTTAGAAATTGACTTCGTAATTTTCTTTATATTTGAAGTTTTGAACCATAATATAATTAATTATTTTAAATAATCAAATATAACGAAGGATATCAAAATTGATGTTGGCGACAACATGTGCAAAAAAAATTTTAAATTCATTAATATTATCTTTTAATCTCCTTTTTGTTCCTATCACTGGATCGTTTTATCTTTATTGAATTTTGTCTAATTTTATCTTTTTATTGTTAGAAAGTGTAATTGTTATTAATTTTTTCATGTTTGATTACCACATGATTTTCCTCAAAATTGGAAGTTAAATCAATTAAAAACTTCTCTATAGTAATATGAAAAATATATAAAATAATTATACTTCTTTCGCCAATTGAAATTAAACTGTTGGTAAAAATTAATATTGCAAATTCATTTTTTTATTAGAAAATTAAGTTGAGCCCTAACAGAATGAAAGGAGCATACATATAATAAAGAAGTGACTTTACAATAATTTATAATTAAGATTCGTGCAATTTACAAAACTAAAGTACTTCAGTTGAAAGAAATAAACTATTAAGAAAATTTAGAAAAATAATTGTTCTACTTATTTAAATATAACTAATTATGCTTAAATTTATAATAAGTTCATAAAGATATTTCATATCGTGATTTTTTAAAAAATAAATAAATAAATAGTAATAAAAAATTACCACAAAATAAAATATTTAATTGATTTCAAATAATATTTATTAAAAATTTAATATAATATTAATAATATAAATATATAAAATTAATTTGAATTAGTATCTTAATTGAATGTATAAAATTTCAACAGCATTTAACAATAATATTTTTTTTTGCGTCTATCATTCTGTCTTCTTAATTTTTTCGAAACATCTATATTTAAGATATTTTACAATATATATATATATATATATATATATATATATATATATATATATATATAAAATTTTATCACTTGATCATACAAGATATTTTCACCTTGATTTTGAGACACCATTTAGAGATTACCTATATAAATTTATATACAATTATTTATAAATGTGAACCCAAACTAACAATTTTGGTTTATAGATTTATATATTTAATTAAGTTTACTTTGTTGATTTTTTTAAAATTCACAATTTAAATATTTTTTTAATTAACTTTTATTTTTTGTTTTTCAAATTATAGCATTTTATATTTCTTTCATTAAAAAATTCAAAAGAAATTTGAAAAACTTTATCCTTCAACCCATTTTTTTCATTTATTCCTTGAATTAGAATTAAATTTTTTTATAACATTATAAAATACCTAAATAAAAAAAACTACTAACAAGTCAATAGGAGAGAAAGATTATATTAATTTGCTAATAAAAGCAAATAAAAATACCAAAAATTCTTAAACCCATCTAAAAACAAATAGATTAAAAAATAAAAAATTCTTAAATTTATTTAAAAAAGGATATAATAAAAGAGTTATTTGAACACACAAAATAAAGAGAGAGTGAGAGAAAAGGCTAAAATTTTATTTTTCTTCAAATCCACCCCATTTTATTAATAACATTGTCATCTTAAAATCAGGAAAATAAATTAAAGGATCCAACGGTCAAATATTAGCACCAACTAGCTACACCAAAACTTAACATCACCTGCGCCCCTACACCGTAAAAACAGTCAAAAATTCAGAATGAGCGTGTACCTGAGCATCTCACTTTCTTCCAGTAAAAAATTCCCCTTCCCCCCTTGTTTTCCCTCTCTCGTTTTCGTGTTTCCCTCTCAGTGTTTCCTGCAGAAATTTTTAGAGCTTTCCCTGTGCCTTGGCTGAAATCTCCAGAGCTTTCCGTCGTTCTACTCCCTCCAATAACCCAAGCTTTCTGTAGAAAATATCCAGAGCTATACCTTGACTTCCAACCCGGTGTTCTTGCTCTTCGTTTGAAGCTGCTCCCAAGTTTGGTTGTGGCTGTGAGCTTCGTATCCAGGTTAGTAATAACTCTTTTTAGCACCATTGTTGCTCCCAAGTTTTGGTTGTGGTTGTGAGCTTTCCCTATACCTTGACTTCCATGCTCCGTTCTTCGATAGAAAATGCATCTATAGTATATGGGCTGTGTTATGATTCTAATTTTGAGAATATGATTCTGATTCTGACTCCCAAGTATGCTGGCTGTGTTATGATTCTGATTTTGACTCCCAAGTTTTTAGCACCATTGTTGCTCCCAAAATATGATTCTGAGACTAGCAGCCATACTGGGTTAGAATATGGCACATGGTGGTTAAAGGTATCCATCTGGCAAGCAAGCCCAAGATTTATAGATTTTATAGCATGCATTAATGCTTTTACTGGTTATATAACTATTTCCTGTTGTTTTGTATCCATCTGGCAAACAAGCTCAGGATTTATAGCATGCATAAAATTTTTCCCAAGAGCGCCCAGTATTATGCTTCACTCTTAGAAACATTTCCTGTTGTTTTGGTTGTTTTAGGAGAATATCTAATACTTATTCTACGTACATTGCTTCCCTTTAATAAATTCTTATTTTAACCAAAAAAATTTCCCCTGAATTCTAATCCTTCAAAATATCATGTCTCCTATAAAATGTCTTTGTCTGTTGTGTTTTCATGTTATATGGTCTAACATAGTACATGTCTAATGTGTAGCCATCATTTTTGCAAAGGCGTTTGCAATACAGGATAAAAGCTAAGCACAAAAGGAGGTAAAAGCTGTTATATCTAGCCTTTTTTCTCCCTATTTGCTCCGTTTTGCTGGTTATATAACTATTTCCTGTTGTGTTGACTGTTGAACTGAACATTCTGTATTTTAAATTGATGGATAAGTATTTGAGAGGGGTAAAGGCAAATAAAAATGTGTCTGTTAGAGATTGAGCAGCTTTGCTACAAGCTTAAATTTTAACTACCAGATCATTATATATACATTAAATTAAAGTTTTATTAACAAAAGTTGCATAATAAATGGCACCAAAAAATTCTAAGTGGGTCAACTAAAAATGGCACCAAAAAAACTTTTAATACAACTTACATGATGGTTATAGATATTTACAAAATAGTGATGGAGATATTGAAATCAACTTCCTACCCATTAAAGAACCTACAAAGAAAAGCCTATATGACCAAGGAAGATCAAACCACTCTAGAAAATATATTATTCGTTTTTCATATTGTAGCCTGAACAGAAAAATGAACAGAAAATCCTCTTGAATGGGCATAGCTCCACTCTGTACTATCATGTAATCACTGCTTGTTGAAAGGTTTTGCTATTCATGTTATAGCGGTTAGAGTGTTGGACAGTAATTGAGTAACTTTCACTGAATGGAAATTATTTTGTTATGTTTAAACCTTTATCCATACTTCTATATTCACTAAAACTAGCTTAAATTTCATTAATTAGTAACTAATAATGTATTGTCTTCAAATTATATGTACTTGCTAGTTTATTGTATACAAAATGATAGTTGTATGAGTAAGACTGAGAAAGCACTTCTACTGCAAGGGATGTCTTTAACTGGTAGTGTAATCATTTTACAATATTGAACTTCTCAATGATAAATATTTTTCAGGAATTGTTTTCTTCAAAATGCTCTCTGACATGTTGTATGGTGTATATTTGGGAGTTTTAGATTGGCAAATTTCTTAATTACATTTGTGCACATCAATTAATGAATCATATGCTCTATCAACATTTTCTTCTTTTTAAAATAAACTACTTATTGGGTCTTAACGTCTCTTGCACAGGTGATGGTTTTCCTAAATCTAAAAGAGCCTTTGAACTAAGTCAACTATTGGGTGTAAACATCTCATCTTCATAGTTATTGTGAAAATATACAGAAATTAATAATAAACAGTAACCACTCTTCTTGTCCCTTTTTTTCCATGTATATTATGGTTCTATCTGTTTCATCCATGTTTCTGTAAAAATTGACTGCCTTGCCCTTCATTGCCCTGAATCCTCTTCGCAGACCTTCTTTTGAAAGTGCATAAATTTATCCTAACCCTTACATATGTGATCATTATGCAGGTCATACAAAGGCTTTCTTTAGGTTAAAGTAAACCTCAAGAGCCTAGTTCGAAAAGTTTGCTACAACACTTACTCTTTTGGGGTTTAAGTCAAGTAAGTGTGAAACCTCATTGTTTAAGAGGATCACACAACAACATTCACTATTTTTGCTTGTGCATGTGGATGATATATTGATAACTTGTTGTTCTAATGTTGCAATTGCTACCTGGATATCATATTTGAATAAAGCACTTTCTTACATTAGGTCATATAATAAACTTAAACTTCAATTTAGATCACTTGACTGTGTTTTCATGGGCTATAGTGACAAACAAGAACTAATAGTAGAATGTTTATTTCTAGTGACGTCATCTTCAATGTTTAAGTCCTATTATAACAGGTCTTTAACTTTCAGAAGAAGGCAAAAAACCAATTCAAAATTCTTTAGAAAGTGATTAATAACTAAGTCATATAGAGCTGAGTTTGTTATTTATTAGATCAAAGTGATTAATAACTAAGTCATAGTCAAGTATATTATTTCATTCGAGCAAAATGCAGATATCCTCACCATAGTACTTTTAAGTACCAACTTTAATTTCTTTAGAAACAAACTTAAAGTAAAAGATGTATCTACCTTAAGTTTGCAGGGGAGTGATAAACCAAGTGACTAGCATATGAATTTAGTTATGATTATGTTGTAGAGATTACCAGATGTAGATGTGTTAAACTCTCTATACATGTTTGTACTTATATGTTATAACCATATGAATGAAAGTGTTGCATTATGTCTCATTCTTCTTATTTCTTTACTTATGCTTCTTTCCTTTCATCAGTTAGGTAGATAATAGAGATGGTTGTGATGTTTTACTAATGTTTCTTGTATTGTTTTTCTCTTTGCTTAAAGTTTTTTGTTGAAAAAAAAGGTATGTTGAAAATTATGTGAAATTAATTGTTGTTAGTATAAATTTAAACAAGCAAAAGTTAAGAATATGAACAATTCAAATTCCTGTTGCACTATAAAACTTGTGTGTAAACAACTAAACATATAATTATCTCTTTAAAGAAAACCCAAGTGCTAAAACCAAAATTTCTTTGAAGATAAGCGAAAAAGAAGTGAATCCAACAAAACCCAAAACCCAAATCCCAAAATGTTGAACTTGAACCCAACCAAAGTGTAGTTCCTAAATTTTCTCAACATTTTATTGAGAAACAGGGGCATGTATGAAACACAAAATTCTATAAGTGACATTGATATAAAAATGGATCTAATTTTACATGGTAAGTGACAAAGAGTCTAATATTAAAGAAGTGGTAAGTGGAACCCTAATGGGATAATAAGGATGTTTATAAGAAAAATTATGTAGACTTAACTTGGAAGACCCCTTTGATATTTCAACTTGAGGATAATCAATTAGATATCGAATATAGAATTAAGGATATAGCAAAACTCATTAGGAAGGAAAAATGTAAATGTGAATAAAGCCATAGCTGAATTGGGATGAAGAAATAAGGAAGAAATTAACCAAAAAAATACTAAGGATTAACTATTTCTCTAAGAGAGTTTAACTAAAAGAAATTTATAAATACAAATTGTTTCCTAAGGTTGGCCGAAATAGTAACTATAAAGAAAATTATATTAATTTAAATAAGTCTATAAATATGGAATTTAATCTAAGAATAAAGTATAATAAAGCCATATCCCACTGTTCCAACACCTTGAATACTGCTACTTTTACACAACTTATGCTATTTTTACACAAATAGCTTCTTTTATATTCATAAGTTCAAGTAGTGGTTGAACCTTGGTGATACCAATGCCTTTGTCAACATATCTGTTAAACTTTTTCTAGTATCTACTTTTTCCAATTTGACTTTTCCACTAGCAATGTGATGTCTCTTATGAAAAATAAACTTACATTTTGTGCTTTATTTTTTCATGGTCAACATTATTCTTTGTGAAGTGTATGGCACTTTGGCTATCACACCCCATTTCTACAACCACTCCACTTACTACTAAGCTAGCTGCCATGCCTTTAGTCCATCTTGTCTCTCTTTTACAGCTTTTTTCAAAGCTATGAACTTAGCTTTTGTTGTTGAAAGGGAAACTAACTATGAACATCTCTAAATCAGATTCTAAATATATTCAATTTGTCTAGTAGTATAAAGCTCATAACATATCTAAATCAAAGACTAAGGCATTTTCATTAATGGTGTTTTGAAAAAGAGTATTATTAGTTGTTTTATAAATAGTGACAAGTGATATGCTTGGAGTGAATAAAAATTAATAAAAATGTATGTGAACTCAACAAATTTTCACACACATGATGCTTTTTTAGCTCGAAAATAGTTACTCTCAACACAAACATGAATTGAAAATTATGTCATGCAGCCAAGAAAAAGAGCAAAAAAACATCTGTTAACAGAAAAATTGATTTCTATTCACATTATGTCTTTGATGTTGGTATTACTTCAATATGTTATTATAATTTGTGCTATATTGAATTAAGATGTTTGTTTTGATTCATGTATGCCTAAAAATAGGATGGAAGTTCCTGAACATCGTAAGTGGATGGATGATAAGGTTGGTCCTGATAAGAGAACAATTACAGATGAGTTTATGGCAGGAGTTGTTGAGTTTATAGAGTTTGCTTGTAGTCAAGATCATTTTAAAAGTGTAAGAAAATTGAGGTGTCCTTGTAAAAAATGCAAGTGTCAGAAGTATTGTTGCTATATCATGTTACATGTTATTTTGCATATGATGGATGTTTTGAACATTTCAGTTGATGTGGAAAGTTTTGCATAGGTATGGCTATGGGTGGTAAAATTTTATGACTTTTTTATGTTGATATTTTGTATATTTCAATGTAGTGAAAAGTTGATGGAATATGATTAGATGTAAAGAAAATGGAAGAGGATGTAATATAATGATGAACTAAAACCTTAGAAAATGTTTGGTTAGGAAACTGGATTTCAGAGTAACTAGGAAAACTTCTATTTTTGAAATTATAGGAAGAATCAGTTAGGAATTAAAAGAAATAGTTAATATAAAAATTGTAGATATATGTCTCACACATTTTAGCCACTGTAATCACTTAATTTGGAGTTCATATGAGGGAGATATTGCTTGATATGTAAGCAGTGGTCAGAAAATGGTTAACTAGGGAAGAATCTGTTAAGTATGCTTCTATATTTGAATTCCTGAGATAAATCTGTAAGGAATTAAAAGAAATGCTCAACATGATAAATGTAGATATATGTCTCACAAATATTTATCCACTAGAATCATCAAATTGGAATCAATATGAGAGAGATATGGTCAGATTAGTAAGCAGAAGTTAGAAACTAGCTAACCAGGGAAAAATCTGTTAAGTGTGCTTCTGTGTTTGAATTTTTAGGCTAAATATGTAGGCAATTAAAAGAAATGGATAACATAATATATATATATATATATATATATATATATATATATATATATATATATATGTATATATGTATATGTATATATGTATATATGTATATGTATATATGTATATATGTATATGTATATATGTATATATATATATATATATATATATATATATATGTATATATATATATATGTATGTATATATATATATATATATATATGTATGTATGTATGTATGTATCATGGATCTATAGGCTCTGAAATCACTAAATTTGGAGTCCATATGAGAGAGATATGACTGATTAATGAGTAAAGATCAGAATTAGTCTAGAATCCAGGTTGGTAAATTTAAACGTTTTTGTTTTCAATTTTTTGGGAGTAATTAGTAAGGAATATGAAGAAATGATAAATAGAAAAGTTGTATATAAGTGTCTTAATAGTTTATAGGCTTTGGAATCACCTCAACTGGAGTTCGTATGAGGGAGATATAGTCTAATTAGTAGGTAGAGGTTTGAACCTACTCGAAAAGAAATAACATTGAAGTTGAGGGAGTAGTAACACTACGATTATTTAAGATTTCACTAAAATGTTCAACAAAAGACTTTTAGGGGATTGTCTTATCTTTCAATTTACACTAAGATCACCTCAATCGGATTTAAAATGAAAGTGTTATGCTCTATTTAGTGAAAAGAGGATAGTAATATTTAAAAAAGAAGAAGAATCTTATAAATGAAAATAATAAATGACTAGTGTATGTCATAGTCATTACCATTGTGTAACATCCTAAGTTAGATAAATTTAAGGATGAGTAGAAAATATATATGACAAGTGATTAGGATGCTTAGTTATATGATTATAAGGTAAGTATAAAATAGGTAACATAGTTAATGTTGAATCACATAAATAAAATTCTTAGGATCAAAATGGATGGAGAGATGACACAAATACATATTCCTTAGGATGCTACTAATTTAAAATTAGCAACATAATATGGAAGGAAGAAACATTATGTGATGCAATATAAATATATATACATATTTCCTCTCACTTCCACCATACACATTATTATATATATATATATATATATATATATATATATATATATATATATATATATATATTTACACATGCAAGAACAATAGCTTTACGTATATGTATACCCTTGCCTCATTTAAACCATGCATATCATAATATACACCCATGCATGCACGTGAGGAGTTAAACCTAAAGAAGAAAAAAAAAACCAGCAGCCTTGGTGGGTTAGAGACACACATGCACGTAGGAAATGCAAGCTGAAATTACACCCATCCTTGCTCCCAACATGCAGTAGAAAACATGCCCAACCTTGCCCCAAAAATCCAGCAAGACCATGCTCCATTAGACAGCAAGAATCAGTGCCACATCAAGTAGAAAAACATCCCACATGGCAGCAGGAAAACATGCCACCCCTTGCTCCTAAACCAAACAGAAAAATGTCCTACACTTGCTCCATAAACCAAGCAGCAACACACCCACATGGCAGCAGGCAAACAAGCCATCTTGCCCAGCAGAATGCATGCCACATTTGCTCCATTAGACAGCAGGAATAGTGCCACATCAAGCAGAAAAAGACACACCCACATGGTAGCATCCTCACGGTACATTTGCTCCTAAACCAAGCAGAAAAAAAAACGTCACATATTTGCCCTATAAACCCAACAGAAAGACACCCACCCACTGCAACAAAAATGCACACCCCACCTACAGGATTCACGCTCCCATCTGCCCCAAGAAAGCTGCAGTTTCATGCCCATACAACCAGAAACATCCATGCATGCAAGTATGTGGCAGCTTGTCTTCCTTTTATGTGTTATACACCCACTCCCCCACTGAGCATATTATAATGCATGCACCTACATGGAGAGGTAGTAGAAAACCTGCTCCCTATCCTGTAGAAACCAGGGAATCCCTGAAACCATGGCAGCCACCTCCTTGCATTCAGAAATGGTGCAGTAGAAAACAGATGCCCTTGCCTCACGCTAGCAGGAGAAAGGAGGGAGGGAAGTAACCAAAAAAAACCCAAGAGGAAGAGGAAGGAAAGGGGAGAGAGTAGCCAGGAATAAGAAGGAGGTTGAGGGAGGAGGAAGAGAGTGGAAGAACCAGAGAAAAGAATGGAGAGTTTTCTTCCCTCACCATAAGACAGTGAGAGTGAGAGTAAGTGCTGAGGTTTGAAGCCTTGATCAACCCATATTTGGTGCAAGAAACGTGGCTAAGTTGCAAAGGAAACCAAGAGGAGAAGGAAGCTACAAATTGAGAGCCATAGGAGTAGGTTTACATAAGGTAAGTCTAGCTTCTTATAAAACTCCGGTTTTGAGTTTATTAGGTTACATTTCGGGCCTTCATGGACGACTTTCTGTCTAAATTATGAAAATGTGTTCAACATAGAAGTTGTAGCCCTAAGTCTTAGATTTCCAAATAATTTGGAATCACATCAATCGGACTAAAAATGAGGGAGTTATACTCTAGGAGGTAATGAGAGGTCAGAATCGGGTCTGGAATTCAGGCTGGTAAAGAATAGCTTCGGTTTTCAAATTTCTGGGACTAATCTATAAGGAATATGAAGTCGTGGTTAACATGAAAGTTGTAGATACATTTCTCATGGTCACATAGCCACTGGAATCACAAAATTTAGAGTCCATACGAATGAGTTAGGGTCTGATTAGTGAGAAAATGTCATAGATCACAGAAGGGTTATGTTGAGAACATAGAAACCTTTTAGCACCTGAAAATATTGGCTTATTAAATTTATTAAATGGCCATTAAATTCTCTAATTTTTGATGAGAAGAGTCTTAAAAGTTTCATAATCAATTCTGGAAATTTTCATGATTTTTGAGAACCTACAACTAGGTCTTTTTTAATTAAAACTGTGTTGAGGACAATTTGCTGGACAACTTAGACTGTTGATGGAAAGAAAAACGATTGAAGGGGTTAAATGTTGAATTTTTGTATGAATATTTAATGAAACGTTATAGGAATTCTAATTAAGGATTGTGCCAAATTTTAGAAAATTCTAGGTAGGTTAAGGCATATAATAAAATGTAGAAATTAGGTAGGTCAGGAAATGAGTCAAAACAGACCATAACAGGAGATATCTTTAAATCTTGGGTTATTCGAGGTCAAATGAATTATTTTTTACTTGAAATTTTTATGGTGACTATATAACACCTCTATAATGCTTCATATAAATTATCATGAATTTTGAAATAGTTTTACTAATCCAAATGGATGCAAAACAGAATAGAAATGGAACCGAAACTAAATTGCACTGTCCTAGTTATGGAGGTAGTGTTTGGGGTTGAATGGAAGAGTTAATGGCTGATAGAATTAAGCAAAAAAATCCACATGTAAAGGTACCTCCATACAAAATTTTAGAATTTTTAGAGAACTTTTTTCATATTTAATAATAACCCCAAATCTCAACAAAATCATAGTTTTGTTTTGAGGAGCAGAATATTTTAAACTAGAGATTTATGACTTTAGGTACTAATATGCATGCATTAACCAAGAACTCTTATATGTTTTAGTCAAGGTACTAAATTTCATTTCGAGGTACCGTTTTGATGACTCTAAAAACAGAAACATTTCGAAACGTTTCAGAAATTTCGAGGAAACGGAAGATTTTTTAAGAAACGTTTCAAATAATTTCAAATAATATTTTTTAAAATTTTAAAAGATTTACACATAATATTAATGATATAGATATATAAAATTATATTAAAATTAATTTGAATTAATGTCTATAATTGAATAGTAAGTAAACATACTATTACAGTAAGGACTTCAACTCAAATCCTAATAGTATTCAACAACAATCTCTCTATTGCATCTATCTCTCCATCTTCTTCTTAACTCTTCGTGACATTTATATTTAAGTCTCTTTCTCTGTCGACCATAATTCTATCTCTATCTTTATGTATATTTCTCTCTCTTTGCCTTTCAATATCTCTTTGTATCATTTTTGTAGTTTCCTCTTTAAAATAAAGATAATGAAGGAAAATAATGTCATAAGAATAAAGGGGGAGAGTATGAAGTTAATAAAAGTGTTGTGACTTGTGAGAGAAAGTAACTTAGTGTTAGATATGATATAATGTTATTTTCATCTACTTTTATATTGTCAATTTTTTTATTTTTCAAATTAGTTTAATACTTTTTCATCGAAACAAGAGTATTTCCATCGAAATAATTCGAAACAAGAGTATTTCCATCGAAATAACTTGAAACAAGAGTATTTCCATCAAAATAACTCGAAACAAGAATATTTCTATTGAAACAACTCGAAATAAGAGTATTTTCACCAAAATATCCATTGAAACAAGAGTATTTCCATCGAAATAATTCGAAACAAGAGTATTTCCATCGAAATAACTCGAAACAAGAGTATTTCTATTGAAATAAGTTGAAACAAGAGTATTTCTATTGAAACAACTCGAAATAAGAGTATTTTCACCAAAATTTTCATTGAAACAAGAGTATTTCTACCGAAACATTTCAAAACATAGCAATTTTAATTGAAATATCATAATTCCTTAACAAACACTTCGTTTCGTTTCGATAACTCCGTTTCGCATCGGTGACTCAGGAAACGGAAACGTTTCGGTCGTTTCGATGGAAAAGAAAGAAAATTTAGTTCCTTGGTTTTAGTTTTAGTTGCTGGTAGTAACATTGGCAGCCTTGGAAAGGAAGTGATTGTGCTGGAATTGAGGTAGTTAGCTCTTCCTTAAAACACTCTTTATGTTTATGAACTTGAATTTATCAAATTTCACTGGTT
Organism: Gleditsia sinensis; assembly: GCA_037074535.1. Classification (NCBI taxonomy): domain Eukaryota; kingdom Viridiplantae; phylum Streptophyta; class Magnoliopsida; order Fabales; family Fabaceae; genus Gleditsia; species Gleditsia sinensis. Next base: position 33,091,457 of record CM073467.1, on the reverse strand, counting down.
GCCTGACTTTTATGCTATGATGAATGATGGTCTAAAGATATGTTATGTATGCATTCTCAGGAATTAAGGGGGTGCACAAAAGGGTGCCAAGTAAGCCCCATTTCCCTCACGATTGGCCAATAATAAGAGATGCATAGCCCTTTGCAGGTATGGCCGTATTGACTGCACTAAGTAAGTAGACCATGATGTTATGGGTCCCTAGTGTGACCAAGATGTCGTATGATGAATGTATGGTCAATACTTATGTTTTAGTGAAATAATTTGAGATGTTTTAAGGAATGGAATATGAACTATTGTTTTGAAAAAAAATTGCTATCTATTGAGATTGTCATCTCACTTGTTATGTCTACATAATCACATTTCAGGTACTCTAACAAGAGGTGAGCAATAGGGGTCTCAAGGTTGACTCATATGGTCACGATTGTATTTTCTTTGGTTGTGTACCATTTATGTGGGATAGCCTAGATAAGTGCCAAGTCCTTTTTAGACAGCTGATAATGTGATGTAATATAAGTTATAGACTATACCCCTTTTCTTTATGGCATGAGATTCTTTATGTTGTAACTAATGCATATCATGCCTAGCTAGTTGTCTATAGGGAAATGAGATTTGAAAATGCTTGGAATAGCTTGAAGTACCCAAGAATGATAACAAACAATATAAGTTAATAGGTTAATGTATGGGCTAGGAGGTCATTGCCAAGAATTTATAGATAATAAGGAACATTCTACGATCTAGATTTTGGAGGCGCTACACATTGCATGAACTCCTTACCATCTTAAGTGTGTAATTTTGATATAGAAATATTTTATAAAGTGATATTTGAAACGATTATGTTCATGGCATGATTACCAATGATTTTTGGTAATGATTATATTTTGATGAAAAATTATGGCATGTGAGTATAATGAACATACTTGTTATTAAAATCATATTTTAGGCTATTAATGTGAAAAGAAAATAAAAGAAAAGAGCACGGTCACATGGCGGTCTGTGTGGTGCACTAGTAGGGTATGCCCTACCAACAACTATAATTATATTAATGAGAAAAGAAATTGTGCCATGTCGGAAAGAGCGAAAGAAGTCCGTATTGGAGAGTAGAAAGTACTCACCTTGACCAGGGTAACTTAACATGAAAATAAATTGATAGCCATCATATGATATTATGAAAATAGTTATTCATGCCATACATGTCATAACTATAAGATTTTCATGTGCATAGATAAAGTGCATTCATGTGACTTAAAGATATTTACTATAATTTATACAGATGAACATGACATGATGAGCTATATTGATGATAATTATGATTTATTGATGAACCTACTGGGATTTAATTCTCACTATATTTCCATATCATGTTCAGAAAACTAAGTTATGTAGATATTCTCTATGACTGACTTTTAGCGTATGTTGGGTCATGTTGGCTAAGATCCCGGTGAAGGTGCAACCACCCGCACCCATATCTCTGGAACTAGTCAATATGGATGAATAAAATGTAGACTTATATGTGTTTGATTTTTGAATAGATGTTTTGATTAATAATGTGTATGTAAACCTAGAATTATATACGTGTTAATGGTATTTCATAAACCTTAATTATGTTTGGTTAATTTAATTGAATGTTATTATAATTTAAATAGTTAGAAGTAAAGATATAATGACTTCATGGAATTTTAGAAATATATATATGGAAAAAAATATGGAGTTGTTACACATGTGCAGCCATGAGTTGCGTTAGATCCAGTTAGGATGAGGACTATTAGGTAATGTCCTATTGAGTCAAGTATATAAGGATCAATTAAGAGTTAGTTAGGAAAAAGATTCATTATGTAATTTTGTAATTCATTCAAGTTATCCAAAAGAAAGAGAGAGCAAGGTTGATTTTGAAATTTGAAAGCAACCGAAAGCAAACACTTATAAAGATTATTGAGTGAAGAGTGCAACTACTAGAAAACTCTTGTACACTTGTAAATTGCTAGAGTGGAAGTAAGTACCATTGGCCGAACCACTTTAATATGGTGTGTCATTCTTTTATCTTTCTTGCTGCATAATCAAACTACATTCTGCATACATTCTGTGAAGTAGTGTGTGTGTGAGTTTCTTGAAGGATTTGTGACTGTTCTTGGATTACATTAGGACCAAGATTCAGCAGAGATTATTCCATGAGGTATTGTGTGTGTGATTTTCTTGAAGGATCTGTGACTGTTCTTTGATTCCATTAGGACCAAGATTCACCAAAGAGTATTCCATCACACCATAAGTTTACTTTTCATCATCTTCTCCATTAATGTTGATGATATTTAGCTAAAGATTATTAGGTCTTTAAAGCTTGTAATGTCTAGCATTTAAGAAAAATTAGGGTTAATTCACCTTTAGAATTTTGATACTTATATTTTTCTATTGCAAAGAGCCAATCACTTTCTTTCCACTAGTCACACCACTCTTTATGGCTCTCTTTCTTTCTTTTCTTTCATTTTCTTCTATTTTTTGTTTTGTGTTTTCTTTCATATTCACTCTTTTCAGCTTTTTTGATTGCCAATATTTCTTGAATACAATAATTTAAGCACATGCCTAATTGAGGAAAGGTTTTTAGGAATTGAAAATTATTAAGCTAAGGTTTTAACTTAGGCAATTCAACAAAAAGAGATATACAATTAAGCATAAAATATGGTAATCAGGGATTAAAATCATGAAAAAAGGTAGGATTGAAAGGCTCCAATGAGTTGAAACAATGCCTAAATAATATCTCCAACTAATGTAACCAAGGATTTCTCCTTAAGAGTGAATCAGATAAGTTTTAAATCATTTAAATAATGTAAAAGCATGAATCTTCTTTATACCATCATGCAACATTTAGCAAGAGATATTGTGTAGAGTTCTATCCTATGATAGCATTCGCTCTAGAATTCAACTATTGGCTAAAAAATCTTTATATTTTACTAAATCTTGGACTTCACCATTACTCAAAATCATTATCACAAAGGAAATAACTTATCTGAGCTAAAATTTTCAACTTCTCTATTTAAGAAAAATATTTTTTCAATTTTTCCTTTTTCAAAAAATATTTTTTTCACACTAGTAATGAATAAAAATAAATTTTGTGCTAAAATTATCATTAGAGTTTAAGAACAAAGAACAAAGAACAAAGAACAAACAACTACTATAGTCATCCGACCAACAAAAACTAGTCATCCCAACTAAGTCATTAAACTAGTTGTAGAAATATATATATATATATATATATATATATATATATATATATATATATATATACACACACACACACTGGAAATCTGACACACACACACACACACACACACATATATATATATATACACACACACTGAAAATCTGACACACAAGCAACAAATTAAAGATGTAAACAAAAATAAGGCTTAGACCTTAACCACCACCCAAACTCACAATAAACACTGCCCTCAGTGTTTATTAAAAATAAAGATGAAGGGAAAGGGAATTGAGAGACTCTCGTAATGGGTGGTAGGATGGAGGTAAGCTAGTCTTCCTCATTATTATTATCCTCATCATCTCCGTCAATCTCTTCTTCATTCTAGTCCTCATCAATAATAGAGAACACGTGCTTAAAGCATCATAAGTAAATTATCCATATTTAGGGCGATCACAATGCCATATGCTTGCAAAAAATTCTCAGTGGTAGTATTTGCATTAACTACACAATCACATTTTTTATTTCACTCTGCTCCAATCTACTATCTAATAACTAGTTTATGAGGGTTCACTACTAATTCTTGGACTATGCTCCTAGCATTTAGAGAAACTAGGGCCTTCCCCTCATCGGTACTATTAATGTCTAATAATATCTAAAATTCTATTAATCATGTAATTATTTAAGGCATCCCTAAGGGGCACTAAGTCTATAATGGTACCTTACTAAACTCTATCTTTCTTTCACATATCAAATATTAGAGATAAGGACTAAAGCATATCTATATTTAATCTAGCCAAGAACATAAAGAAAGTATATATCAGTTGGCTAATGTCAATACCCATCCCAGTTAGAATGCAATAAAGGAGAATTGGCCTTTCAAAATTCAAAATGCTTACATGTTTGCTTGGAACCATCTTTACTGCTAGAAAATAAAACCAAATCTTTGCTTATTTGTGCATATAGAGAGACTCTAGATGTAGAGGTACACCATCTGGTGTCTTTTCCATTGTGTTGTTGTTACACATAGAAGTTATAGTAGATCATTCGTATTAAGTTTCATCTTCATATATCTAGTGTACTCATCCTCCCTTATTTTGTGTGTTTGATAATAGGCATTAATTGTAGTAGGGGAAGATGGCACTTGCTTCCAATAAACAAATACTTTATCATTCTTTGTGTCAGTCAAGTTCGCATAGAATTTTTTTACCACGAGTAGCACGTCGGCTTCTTGAACACAAATCTTCTCTATTGCCAGCTTTCTATGCAAGAGGTAAATTGATCAAAATTATGTAGTTTAATTTTAAAACGCTTTTTAAGTACTGGGGCCTTTGTCACAAATAATGTGTTGTACTGGTCTTCTGCATCATTTGATGCAAATTTTCTCCTCTCACCCTGTGCAGAAGCAGAAGAAGAAAGACTCCCTCTCACTCTTTTGGGTCCCATTTATAACAACTCCATTTTTTTAAATATATATATATATATATATATATATATATATATATATATATATATATATATGTAAAGTCCCATAAAGTCATTACTTCTTTACTTCAATTACTTAATAATATTCAATTAATTTAACCAAGCATAATTAAGGTTTAAGGTCTACCATTAACACTGATATAATTCTTAGTTCACATACACATCATTAACCAAAACGTTCGTATAAAAATCAAACACATAAATATCTACATCTTATTAATCCATGTTGATCAATTTCGAAGATACAAGTACAGGTGGTTGCACCTTCACTAAGATTTTAGCCAACTCGACCACAAACACCTTATTAATTTCTGGGATTTGCCCAACATAAAGTAACTCGATCCAATGTGCACTAAAAATTAGAGCCATAGAAAAATCTGCATAACTAATTTTTTGAACTTGATATGGAAATATAGTGAGAATTAAATCCCAGTAGGTTCAATAATAAATCATAATCATCATCAATATAGCTCATCATGTCATGTTCATTTGTATAAACTATAACAAATACCTTAGGTCACATGAATACACTTTATCTATTCACATGAAAATTGTATAGTAATGACATGTATTGCATGAATAACTATTTTTAGAATATCATATGATGGCTATCAAATTATTTTTATATTAAGCTACCTCGATCAGGGTGAGTATTTTTTATTCTTCGATACAGATTTTTTTCGCTCCGTCCGACATAGCACACTTTCTCTTTCTTTTCTCATTAGCATAAGTATAGTCGTTAGTAAGGCATACCTTACTGGTGCACCACATGGACCGCCATGTGAGCGTGCTCGTCTCTTTTCTTTTCTTTTTACGTTAATAGCCAAAAATATGATCTCAATAAGTATGTTCATTATACTTAAATGTCATAATTTATCATCAAAGCATAATCATTACCAAAAATCATTGGTAAAAATGCAATCATACCATGATCATAACCATTTTCGAATATCACTTTATAAAATATTTCCATGTCAAAATTTACACTTAAGATGGTAAGAAGTTCATGCAATGGCAATGGCTAAAGCATACACTAGTAATTTATTATTTTCATTTATAAGATTATTCTTCTTTCTTAAATATTATTTTTATCTTTTTATTTTCTTTATTCTTGGAATCTAGTTACTTTTCTCCTACTTATATCATTTTCAACACATGTTCTCACAAATTTTAAAAGGCATCTTCTCCAATTTTGTTTATATTATTACCCTATAGTTAAAGAGATTCATTTAGGGTAGAAAAATGTTGAAAATAAGTTTTACTAGCTCCCAACACAAGCTGGCCATGTTTCAGGATACGATCATGCTTGAAAAATACTTCAAACATACTCAAAAATAGCCCTGAACACGGCCTACCTGTGCTAAAGCAACCCAAAACACCGCCTTGCTGTGTTTTGTGACCTTTTCTCACTTATTCAACCATATCTCCCTCATACGAACTCCAATTAAGGTGATTCGAAAGCCTATGAAAAGATAAGACACTTATCTACAACTTTCATGTTTATCATTGCTTCAAATTCCTTACGAATTATACCCAAAAATGCGAAAATAAAAATGCTTATGTTTACTACCCTGGATTCTAGATTGATTCCGACCTCTACTAATTAATCAGTCATATCTCCCTCATATGGCCTCTAAATTAAGTGAATTCAGAGCCTATAAATCCATAAGACATATATCTATATTTATTTTGTTAACAATTTCATTTAATTCCCTACAAAATTTACCAAAAAATTCAAACACAGAAGTATACTTAACAGATTCTTCCCTGGTTAGCTAGTTTCTAACCACTGCTTACTAATCTTACCATATATATATATATATATATATATATATATATATATATATATATATATATATATATATATATATCGTGTAAGCTATTTCTTTTAATTCTCTATAGATTTTTTCCAAAAAATTTAAACACGGAGATTCTTCCTTGTTTAACCATTTTCTTACCACTGCTTACTAATCAAACCATATCTCCCTCATTTAAACTCCAAATTGGGTGATTCTAGTGGATAAAAATCTGTGAGACATATATCTACATTTTTCATGTTAACTATTTCTTTTAATTCCTAACAGATTCTTCCCAGAATTTCAAAAATAGAAACTTTCCTGATTACTCCGAAATCCAATTTTCTTAGCCTAGCCTTTCTTAAAGTTCTAGTTCATTCTTTTATTAAGTCCTCTTCCAATTTTCTCCCAAATTTCCACCTAACCATAGAATTACTCGTCTCAACATTAATTATATTTCTTACTTAATTTAACATATTCCATCATTCACTTCAAAAAAAAAAAAACAAAATCAAATTATTCATCACTAAGGGTGTTCCTCAACAGATATTTCTCATAGTCTTCTTCCAGGTGTTTAAGGCCATATTCACTTTATCAATCTAACTATATCCCATCATTTTTTTACCACATTTAAACATACATAACAACAGCAAAATACTCTAAAATTTTTCCATCTATAGCCATACCCATACAGAAACTTCCACATTAACCTAAGTATTCAAACATACATAACATGTAAGATCAACATGTAACATGATATAGCAAAATTCATGGCCAATCATCAAAGTAGTAAATATTGTAAATTTTATCAAAGTTCTAGGATCAAAATCCCATATAAATGTTATAAATTTCAAAACTTTTCTTCAGAAAGAAATATTATTAAACCTACCTAAAGATCTCCTTAACTCACTTAGTGAATTCTTTTTCTTGTTTCATTTTAAAGGAAGTGGTAAGATTCCTCTCTTCCCTTAGCTTTTCTAGCTGCTTAAATAAGAGAAGGAGGGTTAGTTTTGAACCCCAAGAATGAAGAGAAAAGATGGATTCAAGTGAAAATTAAGCTAACTTACCTTGAGTACTTAATCTTCTAAACTTCTCCTTCTTCTTCCTTCCTCTCTTCTCCTCTCTTTTTCTCATTTCCTCACTCTTCATTGCTTCTGTTTTTCCTCTCCCTCACTTAGATGAAATTATAATGTTATAAGGGTGGGTTTTGCTTAAATAAACTATGAAGTTATTCACCTTTCAGAATCATGGATCTACCTTATCACAATTAGGATGCACTTGATTATTTTTTTTGGGGAAGACAACTTATGTTCTTGTCTTCCTATCCTTTAGTCAAGATATGCATAGCAAAAGGAGATTTGTATTTTGAAAATCATAATAAAATGTTCTTAAGACAAGGGACAAAGTCCCTTTGATTTAGGGATTCATTTCTTTTTTCTTTTATCTCCCTCAAGTATGATAGGTATACCTTTCTAGGTGGCAAATTTCTAACCCTTGAGTTTCCCTTACTTGGCTGAAATTATTTGTATAGGATAAGGATGTTTTGCCATAATGCCATATATTATTACCTACTTGCTGAAATTATGAATGTAGGATATATATTTTTTGTCCTAATACCATGTGACCTAATCTTGATTATTATTATACTATTATTTCCTCACATGGTTCTTATTTCTCTCTCTTGTATTTGGGTTTATTCTTGCCCATTTCCTTTGCTTTGGCTGAAATTCTACCTTTCATGGAAGGTTTGGTCACATTTTCATGATTTTTGGGCTTTCAGTCCAATTTCTATATCCTAGTCCAAGTCTATGTTTTATCTTTTGCTTAGGCTATCCAAATGGCTTGCTAGAAACTCATGTGAAGTGAAAAAACTCTATATGAAGTGTCCATAGGTGAAAGCCCAATGTATGGGTAGAGATATTAAACTTAGGAACTTTAACTCTTGAATTAGGAAAAATTATCCTAATCCAATCTTCTTGAAATTTTAAGACATTTACTTACTTTCTAAAAATTTATCTTCCTTATCCAAGAATTTCGCCTCTCTTTAGTATGTTATTTCTAATTTTTCCTATTATGTTTTCTCTCTTTACTTATTCCCTTAATGTTAGAAACATTTTCTATGTATACACATAAGGTGAAAAATTTCTAAGGCTTATATTTTCTTAGATATATAAAAATGGTCTAATAAATTTTTTTTCTTAATTAAATATTTATGTACCTTTATTAATTAAATAAAAAAAATTAGGGATGTTACACCATTAGTATGCTCAAACATAATACTAAAGTAATAAAATTTAAATAAATAACCTATCCAAAGAAAGAAAACTTCCCCTAAACTTAATTATTTAGCCAAAAGTCATTATCCAAAAATGAAAATGAGCATAAAAGGCAATAATATAGCTTAAATTCAACAAATACACTTATTGAGTATCAAATAATTACCTATTAAATCCCTAATTCAAACTCATAAATGAAATGATATCAAGAATGTGATGACTCTCTAATTCTACCAAAAGTAACATAAAGTCACCAATTTTAATCAACTTTTGCTATGTTGATAACTACTTATTTAGGAGTTATTTAGCCTATGATTTCTTAAGGTTTTGCTTCTTTTTTAGTACATTTGAGCTTATTTTATAGTGTTTTGTTATGAATTATTTAATTGAGAACGAATGACTCTTGGTTTTAATTTTATATATAAAAGGCTAAAAAGGAGGCTAAAGATGGGAGAATGAAGCCTAAGGAATTTGGGGTTGAAAGCATAAAAAGACAAGAGCCAAAATAGAGAAAAAAACAAGAAAATGCATGAAGAATATCATGTACTAAGATAGGGTGCAATGCTAGCACACTTGCTACTAAGACAAGGTACTAAGCAAGGTACTTTTGGGCACCCTTACTTATGGTCCTGCTATACAAATAGTTTAACATCCAAGATTCAATTTGTGATGCATGTGATACTTACCTATATAAGGGGTTCCTAAGGTTTAAATGCAGAGTGAGCACTCTAAGAAGATCATATTTGAGGAGGTAAAGAGGCATTCTAAGGAGGAAAATTGAAGCCCAAATCTAGAGGTATTTCTAGGGTTCTAAAGGATAGATCAAATCCTTTTCTTCTCTTTTATTCCTTTTATTCTTGTTTTGATGGAACTTATCGTTATTCTTGTTGCTTTTATGTTTAATTCTATGTAGTAAACCTTTGTTCTAGGTGTTTAATGGATCTTTCTATGTAGTTTAATTGAACCTCTTTTCCATTTCTTATGAATGTCATAGTTGAATTATTTGCTTAAATATGATCTTAATTGCCTTATTTCACCTTATTAATAATTGATAGTATTAAGATTCATTAATTACACCTGAATAAGTTAACTAATTGATATGACTATTGATTTTATTTATTGTATGATTGATCTCTATTAACCTAGATGTGAATTAGACAATTTTTATGTGAGATAGCTATATACTTCCATACTATATAGAATTAATGGAACTTATGCCTAATTTTTGAACTATACCTCAATTACCCTAGAGGAATTAGGGTTCATCTTTTGGATAGTGAGGTTATGTATCCTAAAAGAGGTCTATAAACAATATAAGGTTCAAATTAGTAATTAACTATGTTAGACTAAGGTTAAGGGAAGAGAGGAAGTTAAATAAAGTAGATAAGTGAAATTGAATACCTAGGTTTTAAACTTTTCCTTAACTCGTGTGAAAGCTCTATTATGTTTATTAATTTGTTTTCTTTTGTTTTTCTTTAACTATTTTTTTTACTTTCTTAAAGAATTGATTTCTTAGATAAAATAAGAGGGTTATTTTACTTGACTGGTAATAAAAAGATTCCATAAGGGAGATGATTTGCTAATTAATCATTGTATTGTTGTTCGATACGTGTGGTTGTGTAGTAATTAAATTATAATTTTAACTCCACAAGATTTTGGTGTTATTGCTAGGGAATCTAACTATTTCATAATTAATATTATTGGTTAGTTCCTCTATTTTAATTTAATATTTAATATTTTTTTATTTTGCAAGCAGCTTTTCTAATTTATGCACAAGACTAAGAGTTTGGAAGTACTCCTAACTAACCAAAAGATTGAATGAATATTTTTTAGGACACTTAGGGAGTTGAAAGTGCTAGAGAGAACAAGAATATGGTAAATGAGGGTGCCAATATTGGATGAGATACAATCCAATATTTGAATGTCAACAAAACAGGCTAACAATTTTGAAATAAAGGCATCTATAATCTAGTTTATATAGAATGTTGTGCAATTTGGATCACCCAATGCTTATCTAGTGAATTTGATGGAGATTTACAACCTATTGAAGTATAATGGCACTTTTAAAGATCCTATTAGAGTGAGACTCCTCCCTTTCTCACTTAGAGATAAGGTAAAGAGTTAGAACTTGGCCAAGAAATTTTTTGTCAAATTATTTCCTCTTGTTAAGACAACTAAAATAAGGAACGACATCACCTCCTTTACACAAGAGGATTTAGAATCTTATATGAGGCTTGGGAGAGATTCAAAGACCTTTTAAGAAAGTGTCCACACCATAGCATACCTAAATGGCTATAGATACAATTTTTTTATAATTGACAAATGGCTTCCATGAGAACCATTGTTGATGTTCCAACAGGTGGTGGACTTTTAGGAAAACTACTAGAGGAAGCTCATGCTCTTCTAAAGGAGATGGCCTCTATTCATTATGATTGTGACAAAGTGAGATAAGTGTAAAGATAAACCATACTCCAAAAGTGAAGAGAAAGTCTTTTGAATTTTATTAATTGACTAGAAAGTACCTAACTGAATATAAAATAACCTGTTTATAGAACTTTAATTAAGACTCCTAAACACTCTAAGACTTCTAAACACACTAAGAAACATTATAATACTAATGATTCCGAATCACATGAAGAAACATTAAAATATTAAAGTCTCCTTGTAGCCTAACGAAACATTAAAATAAGAAAATAAAATAACTAAAATCCTAAAATAATAAAAAATATAAAATAACCCTAACTCCTAAACAATTCTGCATCAAACCCCTCCACTTTAAAAAAAACTCATGCTTAAGTTACAGTCATCTACATGGATTTGCTCTCTATAATATGTTAGACAAGTTTGTCAATAAGCTTATAGCTCTGATATGTGGCCTAACATAATTCCAATTTTGCTACCAAGGGTATATAGGAATTTGGTCTATTGATAGGTTGCTCAGGATAACTTCAACTTTCTGTTATGCCCATCGTCATTCCAATTTCTATTTGTCTTTAGGCTTCAAGCATCAAACCAATCAGCAATTTCAACTTCTAAGGTATACACTCCAAGTGTCAAAATCTAAAATACATCCTTTGCTCTAAAGCTTTCAATGCTACCCCTCAATGTACAATGCAGATTGGAAGGTCTCAATTACCTAATTGCTCTTATGAGAACTGTCGCTTGCAACAATTAGCTATTTGTCATACTCTGATACCACCTGGTATACAGAATAAGCATAAAAATAAAACATATTCCAAGAGTGAAGTGAAATTCTCTTAAATTTTATTAATTAACTAAAAACACCTAATTACATACAAAATAACCTATTTATAAGACATTTATTTTGAACTCCTAAACACTTTAAGATTTTTGAAAGCACTAGGAAACATTAAAAATATTAAAGACTCCTTGTAGTCTAGGGAAACATTAAAATAAGAAAATAAAATAGTTAAAGTCCTAAAATGATTGAAATGGCAATCTTTTCTTATGAGCTTTCTTCAACTTACCACTAGAACTACCCTCTTAATCTTTTTTTCGTTTCTTTAAACTACCATCCATATTAATTAGTCCTTATTGACCCTAAACAATGATAACAACCTCTAATTGTGAATGGTTTCTTCTATTTTACTCAATTGCTAATCTCACTAGGGTATCTACAGTTTGTTACAATCCTCGCATCCTAGCAGTCATATCAGCTATGGTTTAATCTTATACTCCAAGAGAAAATACTACATCTTTCTCAAGAGTATCATCATGAACATTGCCATGTATACTCTGTGTCGAGACACTAACATCTTGAGCAAAACACTTAGCTTTTTTTGCTTGGCTATCCTTTATCACTAATTTTAGGAATCAAACCTACAAACTAAGTAGACACTTCGGCTACTTACTTACTACCTTTAGCTTTATTAATAGCACTTCACACAAAAGGTGGCATCTTAGTGCTATACAAGGAAAAACACATCTTAGAACATCCATTGATACCTATTACATATCAAATCTAAGAGAAAAGACTCGAATGGGAAGAAAGACAACATCCTACAAAATCCTACAGTAGCATCTTGATTATAAATATTTTTACAATCCATATCCATATTCAAAGTCTTCCTATAGGATCATTTACTCCATTATAGCACAAGGAAATCTATTGCTTTGATACCACTCTATCACCTCCTCAAATTTTGGATACGTAACCAGCACGATAATGAAGTTGACCGAATCTTGTGAGCCTCTATCCTAACAAACTATAATGCAATAATCAAAGGTTAACTTAATATAAAATAGTGAAATCTCAAAAATTTTATAAAACCTTACTTTTCTTATACAACAATATTTGATATCAATACTAATTTCGTATAAAAATATACATATAAACTTATTATCAGAGCTTATAGTATTTACCATTCTAGAAAACATATTAGTCATTAATACTCCCATTCAAATATGTTTGACAACATAATGGATACACGCCGGAAGAGAAAATCCTACATGTGGTAATTTGGAACACACACTAGAGTAGTAATACCAATAGAGATAAACAATAACTAGGCTTAGGGAACAACTTAGGCTCACCAAGATAAGCTTACTTTACACAACATTCAGATCCCAACCTAACTATTTGAAACACATGAAAAGAAGAAGAGGTGAGTCTTGCAACTCAATGAGCAAATAGCATGTACTAGTAAAAAATAAAACAACCGACATGCACAAGTTTTTTCTTCACACAACATTACAATTTATACTAAATCTCAATACTAAAGAATATAAAACTATTCAAAAGCACTTTTCAATAGAGATCCAAGCCCATACAATTATTAAATCATAAATATCTCTTTTAGAAAACACATTACTATAAGGACAACATTCATAGTACTGTTTACCTTATCAATTACCCTTTATATGAAAAAAACCAATTGTCCAATTCAATCCATATCATCATTCATCACAACTATTGTATGTCAACATACCGTTTAACAAAATAGTCAAAAAAATACCATGTACCGGAATAGTTATTCGAGAAGCATATCATCGCTTTCACAAAAGTTTAATAATTATTTACAATCAATAATTTTTTGAATTCAAATTACATCTTAATGGAAGATTTATAGTTTGAGGAAGTAATTATAGTTACAACTATTAAACTAACAAATAATTTAGACAAAATATATTTATTTATGTTTGTAAACCCAACAAAGATAATTATGAAAAAAGTTATAAGTTTAAAAGAAATCTATGCAATGAAGTTCATGATATTTCTTATAAGATTTATTATACAAGAGAAGGGATTATATTAAAGCAATTAAATTAAATAGTAATGACAAACAAGCGTAAAGAGTTTATAGAATTTATAGTGGAGATTACATGAACTACTTAATAAATAAGGTAAGAGATGATGCTAACGACTTATTAAAAATATTTAGGTTATAGTCAATAGATTTTAGGAATTTTATTAGTATAAACAACAAAATAAGACAAAATGAAGTAAAGTAAGATACGATAGGATGGGTCAACTAAAATACATCATTTCAAAGTAGTTTATTACAACTTCATAATTCTTATTCTAAATTTTAAATAGGAAAAATAAATTCTAGTAAAAGATATCATGTGGGATTTTTGTTAAACATTTAACATATAGGATTTATCAGGCAATCAAAAATTGAATAAAAACTAAGTTTAAGGACTAGTAAGAAATTATTTGTTTACTTATTAAAATTATATTTGTACACCATATAAGAAAATCATTAAATCCACGATTACATACTTATAGGCTATTTAGTCTCTTGAGCTTCAAGTATGTAAAATGAGTTGGTCCAAATCAAATTATTAATCCTTTTCGAAAGAAAAGAAAAGAAAAGAGTTTCTTATGAAAATACTTTTCACCAATCTTGTAATTACATTGTAAATAACTATCTCTAAAAATGCAAAATTTTGGATGACCCCACACATAATTAAATTTTTGACTCACCTCAAAAATAGTTCACAATAAATTCCAATATCTATATTATAGAAAGCTATATCTCGAAAAAAATTCTAAACTAGAACATAATCACTAACAATCATGGTTTTAACATAATTAAACAAATTAAGCAAAAATTTATTTAAAAGAATCCTATATCACACCATCATTAATTTTTCCAATCACACAGTAGTGGAGAGACATTACTAATCTATTAGGCAAAAGCCTATAATCTGTCAGATCAAAGCTCATAAATTACATCAAGCAAAAGCTTATAAATTCCCATTAGGTAAATAAATACTTATAGGCCAAAATGTACACAAAAGAAACCCTAGACCTTTAAGATTATGAAAGGGCTATAAATACATGACATAAGGCATTCTAAAGAGGGAATAACCTTCAAGAGGATTGAAAGGAGATCAAGGATCTAGCTACATAATTTCTCTTCTACTATTCTATTTCATTTGATGTTTTCCATAACCCTACATTACTAAAAACATTTATTGGTTAAGCTAAACTAAAACCTTAGAGTTAAATGATACTATGATATTGGAATTTTTATTTTATTTGAGTTCAATTTGATTAGGTGTTGATTTATCCTTCTACACATATTTCTTATTGTTTTCCTTATTTGATTTCTAGAAATGATATGCCAGTAAATGATTAATTTAAACTACGACTAAATTGCGAAACCAAATCCATTCATGTTTGGTCCCTCTAATTTAAGAGGAAAACTGAGGTTAATAATTTTACTACAAATTTCAGGAATTATTAATTCTCAAGAAGGGTAATCATCTAGGTTAAATCTGACTGTGTGTGTTTGGGTTATCTAGTTTCATTGATCTTTCAAATTCATAAAGAAATTGTTTAGGTTAAATTATGTTGCCTTTGGATGGGGTTATTTCGATAATTTAGGTTAATAATGTCCACACAGTTGAAGGTTAACTAAACTTCAAGAAAGACTAGGTTAATTTCTAAAAATGAATATCTCAATTAAATTGAGTAACTCATAATCGATGATCAGTGGTTTACTCTAAAGGTGGAAGTAGCTTCTTAACTAATGCATTCTTATATTGCTTAATTCTCTACTTTTCTATTGCTTATTTTATTTTAATTACTTTAATCATTCATGACAACCCATTTTATTGTGAAGGTAGTGAATTCTACTTTTTGTGGAATCGACTCTTACTCCTACTACTACGTTAAGAGTAAGGTAATTATTTATTTTTAGTGTGCTTGTGATAGCATCCTACCAATTTGATCAAGGATACCCAAACCTAAATCCTTCTTCTCTATCTACTTATGCATCTCTACCTTGTCCATCCTTTAGTATTATCCACTTAATAGGTTCTTAGGAGTTGCTATGGTTAGCATTTGAACTATTTAGACTAGCTACTTTCGTAGCACTTCTTGTCTTTTGTTTGGATGGAATTATTTGCATACTACATTTCTTCTTAAGTTAATTATAGTATTCTAGAGGAATAACTGTCAAATTTGCTTATTTTGTCGAAATTTCTTATACCATTTTGTGCTACCTAATGTTTTTTATGCTACTTTTCTCCAACTTCTCTTTGATGATGTCAAAAGGGGAGAAGAATGTACAATGCTATTATGTTGTTGTGCTGTGATTGTGCTCTAACTACTTCGATTATGGATGGAAATATTTTGGTGCAAGGAATATTTTTTTACATGAATTGTTTAAAAGACAATAAAGTTGTTGTTAGACCTTGTCAAATTAGATACGCTCTTTACCATAAAATTGTAAATATTAATGTATAGAGAATGATGCAAACAAGAAGATATATCAAACAAAATGTGGTTAATAAATTTAAGTTTATCATGTCAAATTGGATCTTGTCTAATTTTTAATGTTCATTTATGGTCTTTTCAATATATGCTTGATAAGCATATAATTATAGATCATTTAGATGTTTCAATCTAACATCTTAATTGAATTTGAGTGGAAATAAGTAAATAATATGATTAATCTATATAATTTTCTTTTAGGAACTAAGAAAATAAAGTTGATGTGAAAAATAGAACAAAAAGGGACAAAAAGCTAAAAAAAACGAGATAAAAGCTATCCAATCGTGACTCTAGTTATCTTTCATTGTAACGGAAACTCCCTAAAAGAAAGTCTTAAAATTCCAGAATTCCTTCCGTCACAATGCGAGTTACTTACTATCACGACGCTGAAGACTATAGGATTAATTCTAGAATTACAAAAGCTTTCACATCATGACACAGATTCCTTTCTATTATAATGTGAGTCAAGAACCTAAAGTAGAGGATTTACAAAAGCAATACTGTCACAATGATGAATACTTCATGTTGTGATGCGAGTACATTGACATACTTCTTTAAATTAGTAGAAATGGCAACATCGCAATAAGGAAACCCTACCATCGCAATGTGAGTACAACAACTCAATTTTTCTTTTTAAAAATAGCCATTTTCAACATAAGTTTAGGATCCATAACTTTAACTCCTTCTTCTATTACTTTTCTCTTATGATTTAGTTTATTTTCCCATGACCCTTCATGGCTAAACATCTTTAGTTAGTTTAGGAAAATTGAAACATCAAGAATTCTATACATTGTGAGATGTGATTAAAGTTTAATTTTTCAATTCCCATTGAGTATTAGTTATCTTTATGTGCATACTAATATATTACTTGTTTTGATCAACTATTGAATCATATATTGAACAAAGTTTTTATCACTATGGTTTAAGAGGAAAATAGGATTAAGCTAGATTATGGATTGTTGATCTTATGAGGAACAATTAATTAGATTAAATACAACTAGTTGATTATGTTGTTTAGCTTTACCAATCTCTCTAATTCCTAATAAGTTAAATTTTACCATTTAGTTAAGGTTCCTTAGTAAATAATGTTAGTTAAGGAAATCATTATCAATTAACTAAATCTAAAGAAGGATAAGAATTCATTCCAATGGTAAATATTCAATAAGGAATTTATTATACTATTGATGATCAATGTGAATTCTTAATAGTGGATATTAACATAACCAAATTTCTCTTTACTGATTTGTCTCTCTATTCTCTTATTTGCATCTAATTTCTTTTGCATTTGTATTTTTTACTTCTTGCATTCAAAATCTAGCATATCCACAAAAGGTATAAGTAATCTCAATGGGTTTGACTTTTCTTCCTACTACTACAAGTTGATTTTGAGGTAAGATATTTATTACAATTAGAGTGTCTGTGACAGCACATTCCAAATTTTGGTGTCGTTTCCAAGGATCAAACCCTGGTCGCTTGCATGATAGGCAAGAATAATGAGGACTACTTCTAATTTTAACTATTGTAAAGTATGACTTATATTGATTATGCTTGCAACTTGTTCTTCCAACTCAAGAGATTTGTAGTACGATCCAAAAATTGAGAAATCTTTGAGCAAGAATAGAAAAGAAACTCAAGGAGATACTAACCAAGAGAAGGAAAAAGTAGTCATGGCTAGAAATGCTACTTTAAAGGAGCTTGCTACTTTCTATTTGCATTAACAACCACTATGATTTACTTTCCCTACTCTTGATACAAATATTAATTTTGAGTTAAAATTTGGATTGATACATCTCTTACCTATTTTCCTTGCATGGTCTTGCAGGAGAGGATCCACATAAATACTTGAAAGAGTTTCATGTGGTCTATACTAGCATGAAGCCTATAAGAGTAATTGAGGAATAAATCAAATTAAGAGCATGTCACTTCTCCCTAAGAGATTTAGTAAAGGTCTGGCTCTACTATTTGCCATTCGAAACTGTTACCATATGGGATGAAATGAAAAAACTATTCCTACAAAGATATTTTCCTATATCTAAAGCCATAAACAAAAGGAAATAAATATATGACATAAGACACTATAATGGGGGGACCTTACATGAATGTTAGGAAAGATTTAAGAAACTTTGTGCAACCTGCCCACATCACCAAATTAGTGAGCAGCTATTAATCTAATATTTCTATGAAGGCCTTCTATAAGGTGATTGAAATACGGTAGAAGTACAAGTGGGGAAGAATTAATAGATAAAAACCTGAAGCAATCTAGAATTTGATCATAAACATGGCTACCAACTCCTAACAATTTGGCTCCAAGCATGATCCCTCATTACGGCATGCCAATAAGGTAAGTACCCCTTCTATTGAATAACAAATGACTAATCTTTCTTCTCTTGATTGTCAAATGGCTGTAGGTACAATTCAGCTAGTGAAAGCATGCGGGATTTGTTTAGTAGTGGGACAACCTACATATATATGTCCCAAACTTACATAACAACCTATGGAGCAAGCTAATGCAGTAGGTGGTTTCCCTAGCCAACTAATAAGATATGACCCCTACTCAAATACCTACAATCCTAACTAGAGAGACCATCCAAATTTTAGATATAGGAATCCTTAATTGAAAAAGCCAATAGCATAAATTATTCCCAAAATTCTAACCTAGGGATGTCTTTAGAGGATATGGTTCAATCTCTTACTAAAACTTCTTCTCTAACACAACAGGATTTCAAGTAATTCTAACAAGAAACAAAGAGTAGTATTTAGATTTTGGAGAATCAAATGAGCTAGATGGAATAATTTCTTAATCAGTTATAGGGCTAAATTTTAAGAAAATTACCTTCTCAAACAATAGTAAACCCTAAGGAAAATACTAGTGCTATTGTTTTGAGAAGTGGCAAGGAACTTGAAAGCCTACATCGGTACCTTCTTAGCAAACAAAAGAAAAGAATGAGAAAGCCAAGAAGGAAGAAACACCAAAAGGTAAATTTTCAACTTTATCTGCATATGAATCAGTACCTCCTTTCTTAAAGCACTAGTAGAAAATAGAATGATCGAGAAGCAATTAGATTTATATGAAGCCTTCAAAAGATGTAAAGTAAATATCCCTCTTTTAGATGCAATTAAGCAAGTACGTCGCTATACAAAATTTTTGAAGGTGCTATGCACCTTAAAAAGAAAGCAAAATTGAAAAGGTATGAAAAAGTACAAGTGCAAGGATCCAAATATGTTTACTATTTCATGTAAAATTAGTAATTCTATGGTTGAAAAGGTAATTCTAGATTTATGAGCATCTATAAATGTGATGCCATATTCTATTTATGCTTCATTAAAATTAGGGCCCCTAAATCCAACCAATGTGGTAATCCAATTAGCATATAGATACAATACAAACCCAAAAGGGTTAATTGAAGATGTCTAAGTATAAGTTGATAATCTAGTTTTTCTATTTACTTTTATGTGCTTGAAATGGAGAATAGTGATACTAACCCTCCAATCTTATTAGGAAGACCATTCTTAATGACTTTTAAGACCATAATAAATGTTCATAGAGGTAAACTTACTACGGAGTTTAATGGTAAGGTCATTAACTTCAATATCAATGATTCCATGAAATATCCAAATAATGATGCTCTTGTATGTTCTATTGATGTTATTGAATCTTTAGCGTAGAAAGCTTTTCATCTAGATAGAGAAGACAAGCTAGAAGTATCCATTAGTAAGCCCATTAAGGAAGATAAGAAAGGGTTGAAACTGGACACCAAATTGAAGGAAAATATTACTACCCTTAATACATACTCAAAAATTTAGTAACCAGGTAATGTTTCATTAATTGAACTTCCAATTTTTTATAAGCAACCACTACCTTCTATTTTGCAGGCTCCTACCCCTGAATTAAAGCCACTCCATAATCATCTCAAGGATGTATTTTTAGGAGAAAGAAAAACATTCCCAATAATAATATCTAGCAAACTTAATGCTACACAGGAGAAACATTTAGTGCAAGTGCTTAAAGAGCACAAGATAGGCATAGGGTGGACCGTAGCTGATATTAAGAGAATGAACCCTTTTACTTACATGCACATAATATTACTAAAACAAGGAGTAAAACCTGCTAGACAACCCCAAAGAAGGCTAAATTCACCTATGATGAAAATGGTTAAAAAGGAGATTCTCAAGCTCTTTGAGAAAGGATTAATATACCATATTTTAGATAGCATTTGGGTTAGTCTAGTACAGGTAGTCCCTAAGAAAATAGGGATAACTGAGGTCATAAATTAGAACAAGGGAATTAATTCCCACCCGAATTCAAAATGGGTGGAGGATTGTATATATTATAGAAGTTTATATGCATGATTTTATTGTCTATGGTACTTCAATTGATAATTGTCTATATAACCTTGCACTCATTTTGAGAAGGTGCATGGAAACTAACATTGTCTTGAATTTTGAAAAATTTTACTTTATGGTTGAGCAAGATATAGTTTTAGGGAAATTTATTTCATCTAAAAGTACAAAAGTAGATGTTGCCAAAATTAATGTTATTCAATCTTTACCTTACCCTACTTGTATGAGGAAAGCCTGTTCTTTTCTTAGAGATGAAGGATTTTACAAGAGATTCATTAAGGATTTCTCCAAGATGAAATTATGTGTGATGCTAGTGATTATGCAATTGGTGCAATCGTGGGTCAAAAAGTTTGAAAAGCCTCTTATGTCATCTATTATGCATCTATGACACTAAATGATGCTTAAAGAAATTATACCACTACTAAAAAGAACCTCTTAGCTATTTTTTGCTTTAGAGAAATTTAGATTCTATCTAATTTGCACTAAAGTCATTATTTACCTTAACCATGCATCTTTGAGGTACTTAATGATGAAAAAGGAGGCCAAACCAAGATTAATCAAATAGGTCTTGCTCTTAATAAATAAAAGACCAAAAATAGGCTCAAAGTAGTATGGGTGACTACCTAAGTCATTTAATTCATGTAGAGGAAAAGCTCGACTTGCAAGACATATTCCCTAATGAACACCTATGTTTAGCAGCAACTAAAGTATTATGGTATGCACATATTGTTAATTATTTAGCTGTTAATAAATTTACCCTACTTTTGTCTAGGTTAGCCAAGGAAAAAATCAAGAGTGATGTAAAATACTTCGTATGGGATGACCTGTATATATGGAAGCAATATGTAGACCAAATACTAAGAAGTTGTGTGCCTAAATCTGGAATATTATTTATTCTAACCTTTTTTCATTTCCATGTATGTGGAGGACACTTTGGTTCTAAGATGACAATAAGAAAGGTACTTGAATGTAGTTTCTGCTAGCCTACTTTATTCAAGGATGCATATCTATTATGTAAGTCATATACATACTGTCTAAAAGTAGGTAATATAACCTAAAAAATGAGATGCCATAAATACCCTTGACATTTTGCAAAATCTTTAAAGCTTAAGGCATTGGTTTTATAAGACCTTTCCCTACCTCCTTTGGTTTTAATTATATCTTACTTGCTGTTGATTATGTATCAAAGTGGATGGAAGCGAAAGCAACTAGGATTGATGATTTTAAAGTGGTTTCAGATTTCATTAAGTCCTACATTTTCTCTAAGTTTAAGATACCAAGGTCCCAAATCAATTATCAAGGCACTCACTTTTGCAATAGGACAGTGGAAGCCTTACTCAAAAAGTATAATGTCACTTATAAGTTGGCAACTGCATATTATCTCTAAACCAATGAGCAAACTGAGGTATCTAACAGATAGAGTAAGTCCATCATTAGGAAAACTATAAATCCTTACCAAAAGATTGAATTCTATGCTTGGATAATGTTTTATAGGCTTATAGAAAAGGATACAAAACTCCTATTGGTATTTGACCATGCCGGTTGATGTTTAGTAAAGCCTATCAACTCCTAGTGGAATTAGAATATAGAGTGTATTGGTCTATAAAGAATTTCAACATGAATTTGGATGAAAGTGGAGAACAAAGGAAGCTACAGGTATAGGAATTATAGGAGATTACGAATGACTCTTACACTAATGCTATCAATTATAAATAAAAGACTGAATTCCTATATGATTGAATGATATCCCAAAATAAGTTTGTTGTAGTATAGAAAGTCCTCATCTACAGTTCAAGGCTAAAACTATTTCTAGGTAAGTTACATTCTAATGGAATTAACATTTTTTTGTTACTCATACTTTTCCCCATGGTGTAATGGAAATTTAGAGCTTGAAAACCCCTAAGGAATTCAAGGTAAATGGCCACCAACTTAAACCATAAAACGAAGGATTTCAACTAGAACCAGTGGCATGGATGACCTTAGAGACCCTACATACTCTAATTAGCAAATCGACATCTCTTCGAGTCAACGACATTAAACAAAGGCACTAATTTAAGGCAACTGAATAGGTAGGTATATTTTTCTCTTCCCAATTTTTAGTCTAATCAATTTGCTTTGTTTTGTGTGAAAATTTCAAGTATAATGAAGTAAGGGGTCCCGTGTCATGAAGATACTAAAATACCATCGTGACACCAGACATTCAGGAGTAACAAGAGAAAATCCCAAAGCATTCACATCGTTAAAGCAAGTTCCTTGCATCACAATAGAAATTCTCTCCAAAATTCAAAAACCTTCACATGGTGATAGTCATCTCTTCATGCTACAATGCAAAATTTCCTAATAAGAATTCTCAAGAATCCAAAAGCTTCAATGTCATGATGGTAGAAAGTACGTATCACAATGCAAATTTCTTAGATGGCCTTTCTAGTTCCCTAGAATAGGTCACATTGCGATGGTCTTGATAACTTAAAAAAAATTATAAGGACCTTGGGCTCCCGTTGCGACATTCATCATACAACTAAGAACCCTAGCCCTAATCCTTCATTCTACCCTAAATTTCCTCAAGAAACTACAAATTAAATTGATATTCAGTAATTACAATGGATTTTGAGACCAAATTCGTGCCAATGCTAGAAGAATTTCAATATTTGATCTAAAAATCCCCATTTAGAACCCAAGGTTTCTCTTAACACTGAAGTTAATTATTTTCGCTCAGTTCTTGTGATTAATCGGGTACTAACTATTTCTTTGGTTCATTATTTATTGATTATGTATTAGATTATGGCATTAGAAACTGAAATTAAGAGATAGCATTCAAAATTTCTTTTGGCATCCGAGTGCACTATCCTAGAAATCCTTCACTACAAGAAAAAAAGGATTTTGTGACGACTAAAGTCGTCACTGAAGCCTTAAAAGTCATCACAAAAGACATTTTGTGACAACTTTTTGTCGTCACTCCTTGGCCGCTAAAAACACTGTCACTAAAGGTTTTTTGTGATGATTTTTGAAGTCGTCACTAAAGCTATACTTTTAGTGACCACTAAAATCGTCACTGAAACATAGAAAACTCGTCACTAAAAGTTTAAAATAGTCACAAAAAGATCACAAAGTGAGACTATCAATGTCTTTTGTGACAACTTTGGTCGTCACTAAATGTATCTTTAGTGACGACTTTTGTGCTCGTCACTAAAAGTATTGTGAATATGAACCTTCAGTGACGTTAAAGGTTGTCACTGAAAAGGGTTTTTAATGACGAGTTGTAAAAGTCGTCACTGAAAGTCTTGAACATAATGAGTTTTAGTGACGATAGAAGTCGTCACTAAAAGTGTTTTTAGTGACAATTTGTAAAAATCGTCACTTAAAGTCTTGAACGTAATGAGTTTTAGTGACGATATAAGTTGTCACTGAAAGTGTTTTTAGTGACCACTTACATAAGTCGTCACTAAAAGTATGTTTTTAGTGACGATAAAAGTCATCACTAAAAGTGTTTGAACTATATATAATATACATTCTATGTTTTCAGTGACAATAAAAGTTGTATGCAAATAGGGATTCAGTGACAAAAATAGTTGTCACTAAATCTTCTGTATTATTATTATTTTAACCATTTGGTTTTTTTAAAAAATAAAACATGCACTATGATATGAATGGGAATAAATTTTTCTTAATAAAAAGATATATATTAAAATAATTTCAACTACAATAAAAATTTGTTGATAGGTAAATACCATATTTCGGTTAAAAAAATTAAAATTAAAATAATAAAATATCAAAAAAATAAAAAGTATCAAGTCTATGGATCTCTTGAAGTTGCTAGTGTTGCATTGGTTGTAAAATTTGGTATAGCGCTCCCCGTTGGCAGAATTAAAATTTGTCCCTATTTATAACACATGAAAACAAATTGATAATCAGCAAGTAATACAAAGTACAAGTCAAATAAATAATAACAATTATTATATATGCTTTTAAGTAATTTCTAACTATAAAAAAGTTACAAAAAAAAAATATAAAAAATGATTCAAGGTATACAAAGGCTAATGAATTTATCTCGGCAATGTTCAACTGTAAAAAAAGAAAATGATGAATGAGAAATATGAAAGAACACAAAAATCAAGAACAAAATGAAACTTCCCATAGTCTAATGTTCTTAGTGTGGATCCAAAAGGTATGGAAACAAGTATTATGTCAAGTAGAAAATAAAGGAATCACCAAGCCATGGAAATGTTTATCTATTTTGAACAACATTTGATATTACTCAATCAAGTTACTTTAACAAATAAAAGATATTTAATAACCCATAGTTTATATATCAAAACAAAACAAAATGTGAAACCTTATTTACACCAAGAGGATGATGGCCAAACACAAGAGATAGAAAGGAGAGCAAAAATTGTTTCTTTCCTTTGACCTAAAAATGTAACCTTCAGTTTTAAAGTTAATATGTTATGCATGGTCAGACCTTTGAAGAACAAAGTGAAAAACCTAGATAGAACTAAGTATGGTGGTGGCCTAAGAAAGAAAATGAAGAGAGAAAATAAGAAATAACTCAATGGCAGAAGACAAGAGACCAACACTTTCATTGTCTCATTCTTTTGACTTTACTAAGAAAACCCCTTATTTGGTACAAAAATAGTCATTAGTTATAACCAGGCCACCGCTACATCTTTGGTACAAAAATAATACTTAATCACAACAAGGCCACAACCAATGTTAAGAAATAGTAATTCAATAGACCAGTTGAGTACATAATTAACAAAATGTCAATAACAATAGAAATACCAGAACTAATCAAATAAAAAATAGTAACAGTAAATCCAGTGAAGCACAAAACTTGAAAACAAAGTAAGACAATCATACTAGACTCACATTAATTCAACTAGTAATTGCAGTATACAAAAGTAATCTAGATTGATGAACTGTATGGGAGAGCTTAAAACAATTATGAATATTGTTAATTATGAACACTTCTACAACTTGATCCAGCAAAGTAGTAAGTGTATCATTGTGGTTGTAATTAATACCAAACATGCTTTTACATGTTTCAAGGTTCAAAAAACAGACAATGAGAAACACATTGGAATTCTTAAATCTAAACTTGGTAAAAGTATATATGTCATGATTAATGCTAACACTCAGAACCATATATGATTTGCAATCACAGCCAAAATGACAATAGTAGTACAAGTGGAGTATCTATGACAAACAACTTGTTTTAGAAAACATATATCCACAAAAACATGCCTTATCAAAAAATCTAATATAAGCAACTAAATTTGTCAACCGTGATATTGAAATACATGACAACCTGTGTAACCATAAACATTCTATAGATATAATATCAATGTCAGTGACCTAACCCTTTCCAAGCCAAGCTTCCAGTAAATGACAGTATATTATAAACAAATGATTTTATCCATTTTATAGCTACCTGTTGGATATATGCAATTAAAGAGGTCATTTGTGCTTGTAGACTTTCTTCAATTTGTGTTTGTAGCCTTTCTTCAAACTGTGTTTGCAGCTGTGCTTGTAGTTGTGCATGCATCCTTTCTTCTTGTAATTTCATCAAATCAAATCGTATTTCATGTCTCACCTTGAAAACCACGTTTCTACATTTTTTATATGGACACCTATTTCTTCTTCCTACCCTTATTTCACTATATGCCCAATTAAGAAAATGATCCACCCCTTGTATGTATCTTGGATCAGCTCTATTCTTTACATCTAACCAACTTTTTGTCCATAATATTCCCTACGAAATTTGTTGGAGTAGAAGTTAGCGATTGAAAAAGATAAAGAAACATATTTAGACAAGATAAAGTGTATGTGTATTGGTAGAATGGAATAGAATCATGTTGATAAAGGTAGTACAATTGAGATCCTAGTGGCATAATGTGAAAATGATATCTAATAAGATAGTTTATCTAGTGCTAACTAGAAAATAATGGTTTATCTATCATGTCCAAGAATGGCTTTAGGGCATACAAAGAGTAGAAAGTCGAAGAGATGGAAGGCATTGACATTGTTCATGCCTAAAATTTTAGACTTATTCATTGTTACCCTTTCCAAAACAAACAAAGAATATGACACCATGTTGTAAGTCACTTTTAATATGGCATAAAAGTTCACTATCATGTGTCACATTGATATTTCCCATTATGATTCCTTTAAGCAGCAAAATTATATATACACCTAAAATGTTGTGTGAGGAAGTAATTAAAATTGAATTCCTAAATTAAATATTGCAAAGATATTGCATAGGTAATGCTACACTAACATGTCAAAACATTGACAATGCAAAGCATGTATATATTTGGTTTTAGAATTTGGAAAGGAAAGAAGGTAAAAAGCCTGAAAAATAATTATCAAATAAATGACACAACATAAAAGTGGATGAATGCATCTAAGCGTTTGTGAATTGACGTGGAAAGTAAAATTTTTAGCTAGCTTTATGTTCAGAAAAGAATTTCTGCTTATTGGCACCTAAAAGAAAAGGAGAAAAAAGAAAGGCCCATGTAGCTATGGTAGCTAAGGCTGTTTCTGAGAAGCAATATCCATATATATGAGAAAGAAACCAACCCCTACATGGATTGGTTAGTACTTAAATAGACTGGTAGAGGCATGTAAAGAAAAAAAAAAGGGATCAACACCGTCCATACAGCAAACCACGCATACAAGACCAGGGCGGTGGATGTTTGTCTGAGTTAGTGCGCACAAAGAAAGATATTTTTATGAATTTTCCTATTAAAACTTGCATAAATTGTTTATATTTTTTTTCATTGCCAATGGCAAAAAGGAAAAGTCAAATAATAGAAATATAGGCATGTAATTTGAAATGGCACAAAACTAGGCCAGCAATGGCAAAGCAGTGGTTGGGCTGTAAAGATAATAATAAATAGCATGCAATGAGATTGGTTGGCTGAGATGCCTATAAAGTATAATAAGTTGGTTGGCAGCGAATCAATAGCAAGTAGAAGCACCAACATTAAAATATTAGAAAGTAGTTCACATGTTGTTATGTAGAATTACATATCTTTTCACATGTTATGTAGAAAGTATAATAAGCTGGTTGGCACCCTAAGTGGTTACTTTATCAACCTATACACAGTTTAACATGTCAATTATATTATAAATTTACATATCTTTTTACATATTTTTTTAAAAACTATTTTTCATAGAATTATCATTGAAATTTATGATTATTGCTATTATTATTTTAATTTAATTATTTATAATTAATTATATTAACAACGCACCATATTTAAATACGATGATGGATTGAGAAAGATTCTTCTAAAATAGTTTATGAAATCTTGGACCCTCTATTACTAACCAACATTCTAAATAGCATGTTCTTGTCTAGGAAAAGCTAGTCAACAACTCTGGAAAACTATGTTTTTTCAGTATAAGAATATCCATAGGCTTGGAATTTCAAGACTAAAAGCTATAAAAGTAAAAATATACACAAACTATAATCTTATATGTAATCAAAATGAATAATATTTGATGAATTCTTCTTATTTACTATTGGTTATAGTGCTTGTGATAGACTTATAGTTATAATAATCTATTTTTTAATCTAATAAAAGATAAATCTATGAATAAGACAAGAAATGGGATGCTATATTTATGGCACTATAAATATCACCATAATATATATTACGTACATCCCAACACCTATCTTTTTCCACCATCTCCTTACCACTCAAAATTTGCCAAATATTTTTAAGTAAATCCAAATTCATACCAAACCAAACCCATTACTGCACGCATTACATGGCCCATGACTTATAAAGGTTCATTCAACTCAACAAAAGTGTCCTACTGCTAAGAAAAATGCATTTGCTGCTTATGTATAAATGTGTTGGATTGTATCATATAACTGCTTGTGCACCTCCCTGTTTAGTTTCTGCATTTTCAAAGAGATAATTTAGAAAAACAAACTTAAAGAGAGAAAAAAAGGAAAAGAAATAGCATTGAAGAAAATAAATAAACTAAAATTTATAATGTCTTCCTTTCTCATGTATGAAAATGCAATGTATAAAAAAAACAGAACAAGAGAGTGAGATCCTTGTAGATGAATTCATGACAATAAGATCCCATTCAAGCAAGTGTAGATTAATGCTGATATATATTCTAGCCACAGTAAAAGCAAAATAAAAAGAAAAAATGGTTAACTAGTTTAATGGCCCCATCAAAAGCAATCGATAATCATATAATACTCTACTACTATTGCTAGTAATGCTATTAGTCACCTTAGCATCTCATGAACCCAAAAGGTTTCTCTTCTTTCCACGGTTTCTGTTACTATCATAATTTTAAATTCATTTTAATATGTAGTTCATGAACCCCAAAGTGACTTAAAAGTGGACTCTTAGCTATTTAAGATCTCACTCTCATTAAAGCTTAAAAACATCATCTTTAAGAGAAAACTTACCAGCCCAAAATTATGGAACACCGCAAAGTAGAAGAAAGGAAGAAAGCTGGAGAGATATATCAAGAAAATAAAAATCAGAACGTATGCTTGTAACTCATTCAACAGTTAATAGGCTCATTCACCAGTTAATAGATACCAAGAAAGGAAGAAAGCTGGAGAGATGTGTCATGCCCTAGCATTCACTATAGCCTCCCAAAATATGCTCAAATGCATAACAAGAAAACTAAAAACACCAATCCCAACCAGAATTTCAAAACCCCCAAACTGATTAAATAGAAGATAAAAAACGAAGGAGCATTGCGCGCACTACCATGGACGCTTCAAGATGGAATCTCCAGCAATGTCCCCCACGAAGCTGCAGATTCAAGCTCTTTTCACCCGCGAAGCTGCTGCTTTGAGCACTTGTCACTGGGAACCGAAAATGGCTTTGTGAGTGGAGAGTTGAGCGTAAGAAAGCAAAGGGTTCACAACTAGCGTGAGAAAGCAGAAGGCGCTTTGTGTTTTTTTCGTTTGAGTGGGACACAGCTTTCCTAAAAATATGCTCAATTTATTTTATTTTTTAGTAACCAAATGGTGTGAAAAATGGAAACACTATTTTGGATAAGGAGCACGTTGGGTCAAATCTTCTTCAACATGACATCTCCAGACAGCATGACTATTTTTTAAGTAGATATAAGTTATAAAAATAGAAGAAATTTAGGTACAGTATTTTAAATGTTAATTATCAAAATTCACAATAAAAACATAGTAGTGAATATTTTTTACAAGTCAATATTTGATCATATATTACATGATTACTCACACGATCATATATATTTTAATAGATTTTGATGCGCTTAGTTTAAAAATAACAAACAACGAAGAGAAATTAAATACAAAAAAAAATGTAGTACCATATCAAATCATGAATTTTGTCTAGATACATTCCCAATTTATTTTTTTGTTTGCAATTAAAAAAATATAGCACTATATCTAATCATGAACTTTGTCTAGATACATTCTCTAATTTGTTTTTCTTTTTGGGAATTCCACTTCTTGCAGAACATTCCTTGGAAAAATGAAAATATAAATATAAAAACTTCCACTTGCATATACAAAACATATAACAAATTATCATTTTTTTCTCTAATTTTTATTAAAATAAAAATAAAAAGTTTCAAATTTACATTCTATTTCATTGATTTTATTTTTTTCATTTAAAAAGAAATTTTTTTCCTTATATAGCAGTTAAGATATCTTTGAACTAAACTCCAAATTAAATCTCATAAAATATTAAATATAAATTTTTTTATATTGATTTAATATATTTAAAATTTATTTTTTAAAATACATTTTAAGGGAATCAATTCTATGTTGACAAGAATTAATCTCATTTTGTCACCACTTTTAATATTTAGAAAGATTTCAAATGCAATTATTTTCGTAATATTATTGGAAGGACAACTGCATTCTATTTTATTTTTTCCAATAGATTATTTTATTTTTCCAACAAATTATTCCCATATTTTATTTTTTCAAATAAATTATCTGAAAAATTATTATCTCCTAAAAACTATTCCCACTTTTGATTTTTTGACAAATTTTTAAAGTTTTTCAACCAAAATTTTAAGATAAAATTATTTTAAACTAATTGTATTTTTAAATGTTATTGTGACTTGGGATAAGCTCTTGCACAAAATGGCTTTCCCTAAAGCTAACACTCCATGTTCTATAAAAGTAAAATGGATATTTATGGCCTTTGATCATCGATTAATAATATTGCCTTTATCTAGCATTCAATTGGGAGAGTGAGAATCTAAATTGCTTTCTTAACCTGCATACCTTTGTTTCCTCATGGTTTATAACAAGGAGGCATATTGGTGGAACTAATTTGAAGCCCCCTTTTTTCAATGCATGGTGGATCTCATAACTTTAGAAAGTAGAAACTTTTCAATGACATTAGTGACGACAGATTATTTTTTTTCAAAATTATTTCTATTTTTTTTTTGCATTTCTATTTTTTTCAATAGATTATTTTATTTTTCCAAAAATTTATTCCCATAATTTCTTTTTTAAAATAAATTATCTAAAAAATTATTATCTCCTTAAAACTATTCCAACTTTTTATTTTTTGACAAAATTTTAAAGTTTTTCAACAAAAATTTCAAGACAAAATTATTTTAAACTAATTTTATTTTTAAATTTTATTTTTCTTCAATTTTTAAAAGATAAAATAATTTAAAATAATTTATTGAAAATTTTAAAACTTTAAAAATATGAGAGAAAATAATTTTGAAAGAAAAAAAAATATTTCCTCCTAAAATCAGAGTATAATCTATGGTTTGGTGTATTTTTAGCTTTTAGTGACGACTAAGTCGTCACTAAAAGGTTGAAGCAAAAAAAAATTATTTTTCAACTTCCAGTGACCACTAAGTCGTCACTGAATGTAATCTTTTAGTGACGATCTCAAAAATTTGTCATAAAAACTTATAAACTGACAATTTGTGACGATTTTTTTGTGATGACTTATAAAGTTGTCACTGAAAGGTTGTGTTTTTGTGACAACTTTGAAATGTCATCACTAAAAGTATAATTTTCAGTGACAACCCCTCTAAGTTGTCACTAAAAGTCTTTTTCAGTGACAACGTTTTTAGTTGTCACAGAAAAATGGTCACAAATTATCAGTTTTTTTGTAGTGCTTGTATATGTGATTTAAGGCTGAATTTTGAGAATTTCTACTATGTTGTTTTATATTTGTGCTTTATGGTTTACCAATTGAGATTTAAGGGCCAAAATGGAGGTGAAATTTGACCATCTTGGAAGATAAATGATACTCCGCATCAAGTGTTTGGTGATTTACCCTTAAGACCATGCTGCACTCAAACACTTACCTAAACACTCCATCACATACCCATGGCATCTAAGAAGACTCAAGCTGGCCTTTCTAAGAAGACCAAGAGAGCAAACACTTCCCTCACCTATGATCCAAGTCTATTTGTGAGAAAGGAAGTATTCCAACACCACAGTAAGGTGGTAACGAACAAAAAACTAATTTAAGAGTGCAAAATTGATTTGTCTGATGATAAGATGCCACTAAAGCCCAATATTGTGAACAAAGGCTGAGAAGTATTTACAACAGATCCTATATCTGGGGAAGTTTTGGTTTACAAAATTCTACTTTAATGCCACTATGCACTAGTGGCATGTGGTCATGGTTAAAGGAAAACACGTGTTATTCATCCCACAAGACATAAATGACATATAGTCTTTGCCAAACATTAAGGATGGCAGTTAAAGTGCCTTTATTTAGGAAGAAGCTTACCCTAATAAATTCCTAAATTAACTATTCTATGAAAGTGCCTAATGAAAGGTGAATGCCAGTGGGCAACCTAGTATATAGATAAGGGCCAACTGACCATATTTTCCAAGGCATAGCTATATTTTGCATCTTGAAGACTGATACTCGTGACCTATGTTAATGATGTGATAATGGATAGGGCCCTATTTATATATGCTATACTAATGGGCTACTCTATTGATGTCAAAAAGATCATACACCAAAGTATAGTGACTTACATATACTCAAAGACTAATGAGCTATTTGTGCTAGGGCTTATTACTGCATTGTGTGTCCAAGTTAGGGTCTAGTAGAGCCCCAATGAGGCTTTGGTTCACCTAATGAAGGCCATCACATATAGGGATATCTACAGATACAAACATCTTAAGGCTCTACCACCAAGCACTACAGGTTTACCTATCCCACCATTAACCACTGCATCAACACTAGAGAAAGCTGGGGGTAGCTTATCTGCCCCACAATAAGCCTACTTCAATGACGATTTATGGGAGCGCATTGAGATGCACAAGAGAGATATTGCACATATAGGCACTTCACTAGGCTAGTACATGCATGACTGCTTCATATCCAATAGCCAATACCAGGCAGACTACTTGAACCATGTGGCCTTGACCACAAGACATAAATGCCATATACTCTCTACTTGTACTTCCCACCACCACCACCTTGCACATTTAGCACAATAGAGGATAATCCTATAGACGAGTAGACTAATAAATAGGAAATTTAGATCAGGGATATCTTTGAGTCTAAGTTATTTTTCTTATTTTTTTTATATTTTTTTCTTTTATTTTATTTTCTTTATTGCTATATTTTCATCTCACATTAGGGACAATGTGAAGATTATGTGTGGGGTGGGATTTTAATTTTACCACTTTGGGTAACTGTATAGTCATGATACCCTAAATGACTGTTGTAGTCCCCATTTATAATTTTTATACTTGAATTTTCACTATTATGCACCTTTATTGTGTTAGAAAGTTATGTGATTGTGCAAGTGTATTCAATTCATGATTTGAGTTGTCAAGTTTTTTGCAAAGTCAATGTTATGAATAAAATGAAAATTTTTAGCTCTTGAAAAGGTAAAAAGAAAACTACAATTATAGGAAATTTTTAGCTTTTTTGAAGTTTTTATTCTCACTTTTAAAACCCTAAAATTTATATGCACTTCAACCTTGGGAATTTAATTTTCCAAGTACTTAGAAATTGTTTATATAATGCAAAAATACTTTTGATCTCAAAAGAACTCTAGAATATATTTCAATGCACTTGAGGTGAAATCTTAGGTTTGATACTATTACTTACAAAGTTATTTAGGCAGTCATTGCAAGATTGAGCCTTTTCAAACATACCTAATGATATTATATCTCTAGTACACACTTTTGAGCCTGATTAACTTTTTATTTTGAATAACCAATTATTCCCCTAACCCTATTTTATTTTTTATACTTCCATATTCTTTTGAGTACCCTATTCACTCACTTATATGACTAGTATCTGCAATATAATTTAGAGCTTAATTATCCAAAAAGCATGGAAGGGTGGAGTTAAGATGATGAAAAATAAAATGAGGCAAAAGAAAAAAAAAATAAAAGATTTAGCAATAGTAGGCAAAAAGAAAGAATGAATGAACGAAGAAAAACAAAGAAAAGCAAAAGGGAATAGTTGAAACAAAAAATTGAAGAATAGAGTAGAAAAAGGAGTGTGGGGAAAAAGCCCCTAAAATTTAAAGAAAGCTCAAGGAAAAGGAAATAAGAAGAAGTCATAAGCTAGTAGGTGATTGAGCCAAATTCTTATCCTTTATTATACCGTATACCTTGGCCACATTACAAGTTGGATAAAGCCCTATTGATCTGAGGTGCAATATGCAATCTACATTAGCCGAAAGTAGCATGAAGAATAAGCTTATGGAGTTCTTATCAATGAGAGCTATACTTTGAAATTTTTGTTACATAAACTCAACTGAGTATGGGGAATTATTTGACCAAAGGAACACATACTCGTAGGATTTAGAGGGAGGAATATGAATTGCATTAAAGCTAAATTGGCTTATAACTATGATTTTCTTTGAAAATTTTCCTGAATCTTTTATCCATAATTTCTTCTAAAGTAAGAACTCGGTAACTTGACACTCATTACATGAATTGCATTTTGTCTAAGGTTCAATTTTCTTTGAAGTTTTGATATTGCTTGAGGACAAGAAAAAGATTAAGTGTAGGGGTATTTGATAAGTATATAATTATACATCATTTAGATGTTCAAATATGATGTCTTTATTGAATTTAAGAGGAAATAAGCAAGGAATACAATTAATATATGTAATTGTCTTATAGGAACTGGGGGAAATAGAGCTTTTGTGAAAAAGAAGGAAAAAAGAGACAAAAAGCTTAAAACACAATAATAGTTGTCTTGTTGAGACACTGGTTATCTCCTGTTGTGAAAGCAACTACCTAGAAGAAAGTACTAAAATTCCAGAATTGTTTCCTCATGACATGAGTTATTTATCGTCGCAACACAATAGACTGGAGGAAAATTTCTAGATAGAATCTTTCTTGTTGCGATGCAAATTCTTTTCCATCGTGACGTGAGCGAAGAACCATAAAGTAAAGGATTTATAGAAATAGAGACATCACAACATGAGTACGAGAACTCAGTTTTTCTTTTTATAAATAGCCACTTTCAATAGGAGTTTAGGATCCATCACTTTAGTTCCTTCTTCTCTTACTTTTCTTTTAGTATTTAGTTTATTTCCTCATGGCCCTGCATGGCTAAACATCTTTAGTTGGTTTAGGAATATTGAAACCTTAAGAATTCTATATATTGTGAGATTTGATTAAGGTTTAATTGTTCAATTCTAGTTGAGTATTAGTTGTTCCTCTATTCTTTATATTATGATTATTTCATTTAATTGCTAGGATGCATACTAGTAAATTACTTGTTTTGATATACTATTGAATCATATATCGAATAAAATTTTGATCACTATGATTTAAGAGGAAAATAGGATTAACAGTTATTGGATTATGGATTGTTGATCATATGAGGAACAATTAACTAGATTAAGTACAGCTAACCAGTTGTGTTGTTTAGCTTTGCCAATCTCTTTAATTCTTAATGCAATTGTTAAGTTAAACTTATCGATTGATTAAGGTTGCTTAGAAATTAGGGTTAGTTGAAATGATTGTTGTTAATTAACTAAACCTAAGATCATATAGGAATTTATTTCAATGGTAAATATTCAATAAGGATTTGATTTTATTATTGATTATCAATATGAATTCTTGATGTGGATGTTGACCTTCTAGCATTCTCTCTGCTGATTTATCCCTTTATTCTCTTATTTGCATCTTATTTCTTTTGCATTCGTATTGTTACTTGTTGCATTCAAAATCCCCCTTTCATATTCACAAAAGGCATAAGCAGTCTCTGTGAGTTCGACCATTATTTCCACTACTACATGTTGGTTTTGAGGTAAAGTATTTCTTACATTTGGAGTGCTTGTGACAATACATTCCAATGCTCTTCTTTGGACTAACATGAGAAATCCTAGAAATTTTTGCAACTATCATCTTGGAAAGATTGATCCAGAAACTAGTGCTAAAAGAGTAAGCTGGCTACACCACTAATGAACACACTCAAAGAGAGCCTAAAAGAGCATACATTAAGGAAGAGATCTCTGAACTCTATCCTTTTCCTTACATATACTATTTTTTTTACAATTAGCAAGTTGCTTTTTATGACCTTGTCTTGCCATCATAAAAAAATAAGAGAATGTTGAGTCAAAATTTGAAGAACTAAACTAGCCTTCTAGTTTTACCGATCTTCCTATTTTTATTCAGCTTGCTTGATTAATAGGCAGAAATATTATGCTAAATATGTTCAATTAATTGTTTATGCTTCCTAAGCTAGTATACATGTTGATACTCCTCTGTTTTCATAATGGACATAAGTTTCTAATTTTTTTAAGTATGATGGTCCAATAGGCCTTGGGCTTGCAATAAAGAAAGAAAAAGAAAACATTTGCAAAACTTGAAAGCTTCCATAAAATCTAAAAGGTTCTCTTCTGCTACTTTTTTACAATGGCTCCACAAGTTTATTTGTTTATTACTTAGTGGCAGCAAAATTGAAGCTCAACATATTTTAGCGAAGAAAAATGAGGTATAAACAAATATTTAAATCACTCTAATAGCTTTAAATAGTTCATGACCTTCATTAGAATCATTGGTTTCATCAAGAAAGTAAGCTAGCCAAAACTATATACTAAAAAGTTGAATATCTTTTTAAGTTACCTTAGCAAAAATTAAAAAGGAGTGTTTTTGCATTAGATGGAGCCTAAGGCATTTTCAACAACCATATCCCAAGCCCAAAAATACACATCTAAGGTTGGATTAAAGTGAAAAAAGATAAAAACATTGAGAGAGGCTATTTCATTACTCTTCTTCCCATATTCAGTCGATTTATCATTGGAATATTTACCCACTAAAGTAAGGTTACCCAAATTGAGGGGAGTAAAAGTCTCATAAATTTTCCTGAATTAGTAAGTTCCTCAGTTATACGGTGATTATTGAACATAATAAAATTCCCTTACTTGTTGCTTAAGGAGTGGATGTAGAATTTTTTTTATCTGAACCATTGTAAATTTTGATGTGCACTTATTTAATTTCTCGCACTTTGCTTTATTTGGAAAACACATTTTGAAACCAAGTCCAGTTTATGTTTTTCCAAAACTATGTTCAAAAGAAGAAAGCTTGACCTAAACAAGAAAGCAATGTTTTATGACAGCTTTTCTAAGATTATCACAGCTTCCAAAAAAGCATACTTACTAGTGTTCTTGAAATTTTCGACTTGCTATTTTACTTAAAAATATTTATTTTGTGAGTATTACTAAATTTGTGAAAAATATAAAATAAAATAAAAACACTCACCCAATTCAACCCCTTTCTAGTATGCTAAACACTTAACTTTCAAATTATTTACTCAAATTAATCTGACCTTAATTTCCTTTTTTTGTCTGATCAACAATTGATAAGATTAGGGTTCATTAGATACACTTAAATGAGTTGATTGTTTGTAATAGTCTTAAAATTTCAAAAAAATCTTAAATTAAAGAAAATTTTAAATAAAAGAAAAGATTTTGAAAATGAATATAAGAACCGTTGAAAATATGTTTATCTACTACATGGGTTCAAGAATTATAAAGAAAATATGAGAATTTACGTTTTCAGGTCAAAATACAATTTTTTAAAAGTTTTTGGGTCAAATGTAAATAAGGAAAATTTGTAAGGACCTCCCTCTAAAATTGAATTTTTGCAAAAACGTCCCCCAAGATATTTTAAGGGCCTCAGCCACCCAAGAAGCAGCAAATTTTGGATTTTCTCTCTCTCCTCCAAATTTCTCCCCCGAAACCCTAAAATTTCTCTCTAGAATTTTACCACTTTCGGACCTCAGATTTCGTCACCACCACCACCAACGGACTCAGGACGAAGAGTTCTAGAAATCCATCCAATTGATTTCTAGAAAATTGGCCAGAGATTGGCCAAAAAATGGAGGGAAAAATCACCTAAAGAGGTAATCTTTGAAACTCCTATCTATGATTCTCAAACGCTAAAACTAACACCGTAGATCGATCCAGAAGGTGCCGAAACCTTAAGATCTAAAATTTTAGGTTCATCTTCCCTTGCACGCACCCTCACGCGCCGCTTCTCCCTCGGCGAGTGACGCCCATGTGCTGCCCCTGTGGTGGCGTGTGCAGCGCGTGACTCCAGCACCCTATTACGTTGACTTGCATTTATCGAGCTCCTAGAGGTCAAAATTTTCAAATCCATAGTTATTTTCAAGGTTTTTAAACCTTTCGAACTCATTTTTGAGGTATATTTGACCAAATTTGGACTAAAAACATGGATTTCGGGGTTGTCCAACCTGGTACTCTAACTTTGTGAGTGGATAAATCTTTCTATGACTTTCCCTATACTCTTCTTGATCTTTACATGTGTAATTGATTATGTTTATAAGTTATTTACACTTTTATATGTTTCTAAAATAGATTAAATTATCTGAATTGTTTATAATATGGAATATAGTTCAAGAAGAGTATAGTTTTGAAAATGGATTTCTGAACTCATGGTATATTTGATACTACATGTATTTCTCACTAAATGATTAAATGAATATTTATGCACGTCGCATTAATTTATAAAGTTAAATGATTGCTTCAAGAAAGGGCATGTATATGTGATAAACCCTAATTAGAAAATTTATGACAGATGAGCTGTATTGAGACTGAAATTCTATATTATACTGAAAGTTTTGTTTTGAATTATATGGAATATGTGCATATGATAATTTTGTGGAGGAATCCCATTAGAAGCACTGTTTGCTAACAACAGGTGATGTTAGCCTTGGTAAACCTTGATACCTCAGCTAGCACG
Source organism: Gleditsia sinensis (assembly GCA_037074535.1). Taxonomy (NCBI): domain Eukaryota; kingdom Viridiplantae; phylum Streptophyta; class Magnoliopsida; order Fabales; family Fabaceae; genus Gleditsia; species Gleditsia sinensis. Next base: position 33,052,429 of record CM073467.1, on the reverse strand, counting down.
AGTGGTGCTAGCCTCATATAAGGGCCAACACATGGGATATGATATGTGATGGAGAGCGGGATGCCTCTTATCTGGGCAAGATGCCAGTTAGATGATATGTGATTTGCCTTCCCTTACTTTGTCCATATTAGAGACCCTTCGCATGTCCTCTTGAATGGTGATAGGGCAAACATTGGTTGAGATACTAAGTATAGGCAAATCCTACACCAACAAAGTACATAAGGGATTGAACTCTGATATGGTGGTTCTGATATGGGATCATCCTAATATTTTTATAAGAAATGTTTTTAATGCATATCAATATTTGATTAATGATCATATTGTATCATATATGGTTATAGATATCTGAATGTGACTTAAACTGAGAATATTTAAAAATGCGAGTCCTATATAGATGTACTTTTAAACTGTAATTTCCAATGTGATAAATTTTAATATATGAGTACATCCATATGTTGATCTGAGAGGTCATAGGAGGTGTTATCTGCTCACTGAGTTGTCAAACTCACTACACGATGCTTACATTTTTTTCAGATAAAGATACAAAGTTTGGTCTTGCTTCTAGGTGATTAGCTAGATGTCATATTCTCTGGGTGAGTCTATGTTGCTTCCAAGGCTCGAAATGTTTAAAATATTATCTCATTGTAATTTAGAGTATGCTATGAACGCCACAAATAGGATCCCTGCTTTTGCTATAATATTGTTAAGTGTAGTTTTGGCATGTATAATTAACTATACTGGAAACTTGTAAACGTATGATATTTTTCTGATATGTGATATTGTGAAGCCGTATGCAAATAAATAAGGGTAAAGTTATCTGTTAGTTGTGTTATTCGCATTCCATTAAATTGGGGCATAACTATGTTGACCTCATATATGTGCTATATTGGTTTTAAGGATATCAAACTAGTAAAAAGAGCTGTTTAAGAAATGTATAAAGCTCATCATGAACTTCAAGTCAACGAAACCTCAAGGAAAGAAGATGTTTATTTATATTTAGGTATCCTAGACTTAGACTTCATGTAAAGGAGATTTAAATATGTTTTGAAAAACTTAAAGATTGTTTGCATTGTTAGTTAGTAGTTTGCAAAATTGCTCAAATATGAAAATTTGAAAGAGCAACAGAAGATTATTAGGTATTACAGGCACCTAATTTTTGGAACTAAATGTAATTTTACAAAATCAGTAACCAACAAGTGCCTGGTAGCTTTTGGAAATTCAAATTATAAAAGTTACAAATGCCAACAGACACTTATAGATATAAAAAAAAACTTATTCTATTCTAGAAGCCTAAAACTAAGTTGTTAAAATGACAACTGGTGCTTGAAGCTTATAATAGTCACCACCTAAATGGTGGAAATAATTTGTAATACTCCTCAATTTTAAACGACTATGTGTTGTTATAGTGATAATATTTTGCTTTAATGGATATGTTTTGCATAAAGCAATTATGTTTTGTATTAAATGACTTTGTTTTAATTAAAATGAGTATTTTATTTTAACATATATACATATCTATGTGGTTAATTGTATTGAAAATTTTGTTAAGAAAATTTATGGTTTGAAATTGCAATTAGGGATTTTATGAAAATATTAAATATAAGTTGTAAGTTATAGGAAGATAAAATGAAAGCTTTAGTACATTTTGGATACTATAGGAAGTTTTTTGTCTTTTCAGTAGGCCAACATTGCAACACTTCACATCCACTACTACGATGCCAACAGCCCAAAAATCGTAACCTAAATCCAAAAGCATTACCACTGCAACACTAGCATTACACCGTCGCAATGCCAAGATTACAAAGCATTGTTCCAAGACTCTAGAATGCTCACCGCCACGACACTAGGATCTTAATACTACAATGCTAGAATTAGAACAAGCAGAATTCAAATTCTAGAATGCCTATCCCTATGAATTCCCTTCAATCTTTTTATGCTTAAGCTACGTAACCCTCGCCATTTTCCTTCTACTCTCCCTCTCTCCTTCTTTCTCTAAGATTTTAATATCTCTAGATCTTTAATCATAACATCGTTGTTGTCATCAAAATCATGGTGAAGAGTATAACAACTTGGACCTATTAGTTTTGCTGGAAAGATACCAAAGAGTCATTGGAAAATTTAAGACAAAAACCCTAAAAAAGTAAGCTTTAAATAAGAATTCTTAGACACCTTGAAATAGAAAAATAAAACTGTAGACAAGCTTAGGAGATTTGAAAACATTACGATTAAAAATTTCATGGCTATATAACATCTTTTTATCCGATGTGAAGTGTTTCTAATTGACGTGAACAATGTTTCCATCGTGTAAATAATGTCTGATGTTTTGAAGTTGTTTTCTAGGTCTTTGGATGCCTCAAACTAGATTGTGATTTTTATTTCATTTGTTTTGGCTTTGAAAGTTTTCATAAGCAATATCCAATCTTGAACTTGTTGTCTTATGAGTAGATAACCCATCCTATAACGTGTTGTCAATATTGTTTTAATTTCTAAAGTATGCCTTACATGTTTTGTGGTATATACCTTGAATGGGAGATTTCGTATGCTTGTTGTTTGTCTTTAATTATGCTATTTTGATAATAAAGAAATGAGGTTTTATTAAAACTCTTTGAAATTTAAATGTTTCATTGTAGAGCTATTAGGATACAGAACAAGCATCTTTTGTGAGTTATTTCTTCAAAATCATAAAGGATAAGATTTGGAATAGAATCAAATTTAAATTATATCTTGAGCATTAATATGTGAACCCTTGAATGCATAGCATAATTAAGGTTTCGGTTTATGATAGGAATTTAATATATTAATATAGCTGATTTGGATATGTTTATACATACTTCATATTAGAAGATGTTTGTATGTAGTATAGTTTATTGTTTCCTTTGATTTGGGTATTTGAAATGTATTTTTGAAAATTGAGGACTTTATTGAACTATGTTATGATTACATTCAGCTTTGATAAATTGATAAGTTTGAGATACGATTTTATTGATATATATTTCAAAAGAATAAATTGATAAGTATGAAATATGTTTTATAAACTATTTTCTAGAGATGAGCCTATTTAGAAAACGGTTAACTAGTAGTAGAGAATGCTAGTCTTGGTGCATCTTGGAACTCATCTAACAAAAGTGATGCTAGCCTCATATGTTGGCCAACACATGAGAACACCTTGGTCTAGGATATGTGTGATGCCTCTTATTTATGGGCAAAATGCTTGATTGATTTACAGGTGGAATGCCGATTGAAATAGTGAGTTACCCTTATAGATTATGTGTCCAATTGAAATAGTGATTTACCCTTACCGACTATGTGTCTGATTGCAATAGTGAGTTACTCTTATGAACTATGTGTCTGATTGATTTGAATCTAATATAGGATCGTCCTAAATTTAAATTTGTTATTTCATTCACTTTACTTTTAATTATTTTAATTTCATGTATTTCCATGGTAATGAAACTATTTGGATTTACAAATTTTTTATAACATTATAGTTCCACTTTTTTGCTTTGTTAAAAACCTTGATAACTAGATCTATTATTTCGATTAAGATATATATTAGATAATCTTTGTAATGTTTGATTATGGTTTCTTCTTATATCATTTATATCAGATTTTGGTTTTGCTGCCATGAGACACCAGGAAGATGGTTAGTGGTTTAATTGATCTAGATGTGTTGTTCATTTGGGGGCCATAGATAATCTAAGAGTGTGACAAGTGTGGGAGTGTGGAATTAAGGATTATTGTGAAAAACTTGTGAATTTAAGTAATATAACTGCAAGGGTGGATTTAAATTTTAAAATAGTATAAATCATAATTTTTCCCGATCTTGAACTCTTATTTGTTTAAAAACTTGGGTAGTCAGTTATTAGCAATTTTAAACATTTTATCACTAACATTAATGTTTTCTTTTATGATAATTTTTTAATTATATTTGCCAACCTTGAATTTATGTTTCACTTATAGTAGTCAGTTATTATAAATTTCCAATGTTTTATCATATATTTTCTTTGACTACAACTTTAACCATGGTTTAAAACCTTAATGAGAAATTTCTAAATTCTTTTAGATTTTTTTTGAAATAATATAGTTCATTTTATGCCAATTTATGTTATCTTACGTTTATCATTGTAAAATTTTTTAAACTTTGCTAGGAATTACCTTCATATATACTTAACCTCTGGTAAATTATCTCCTTTATCATAAAAGTTACTTTATAAGATTTTGCTATAAATTTTATAAAAACTTTTACTGTAAAGATTTAAAGTATTTTTTTATATAACCCTTTTATTGATTTCTAATGTTTTCCAAAAACTTTTGGTTTCTTAAATTGATATTAATAAATTTATAGATTTTGCCTATGACTATTTTTCCTTTAAATTTATAAATATTTAGGTTTATTAAATGCTTTCTTACTTTATCATTTGTTAATACTATAATTGTTTACTATTCTTTAAAATAAAATATCATTGGTTTAAAAGTTACTGATTTCTAATAGGGTGTCTCAACTAAAATTATTTTTTGAATTGAAGACAATTAGGGTACTATTGACATAATTGAGAATCTTTGAGAATAGGAAACTTTGATCGGATCGAGATGATAGTTTTACGTGGTCAAATAATCTTGTTTTATGAGGTTGAATGAGATAAAAGTGTTTTGATACCAGGAATACAGGGTGTATCATTTTATATAAATTTTTTGAGCTTTATTCTTGGGAAAAGAAGTTATTAGGGGTATAAGTTCCTAATGAGATTATGTTTTTCTAATATAACTATTATTGAAGGATTTTATATTTATGAACTTTGGGCTTTTATATGAATTATAAGTTATTATTAAATCTCATGTTAGTCATTTGTTTTGTTCCATTATGGAATGAATTACCTACTCATTGAGTTACATAATTCACCCCTCTTTTATCATGTTTTTCATATAAAAGCTTAAGATTAGATCCGTTTGTTATAACCAATAGGTTGATCTTGGTGAGCCAATCACAATTCCAGTGGGCTTAGTTTATTTGTTTATCTATTTGTATTTATTATACTCTAGAGTATGTTCCATTACCATAGGCAGGACTCCTGTTTCTGCTATGTATTGGTTGTGTGTTTTGCAATAGTTAGTTTAGTATATTAACAGACATACTATTTTTAGACATAATTAAATAAGCTTGATAACTAATATGTTTTATGTTATTACTAATACTATAAGTTTTTACATGAAATTCTTGAATATGTTTTATTTGTATTTGGATTTGATATAAGATAATGTTTTATGTAAGAAGTAAAGTTTTCAATACATGTTATTTAAATGTTTATATTTTTATGGAAATGGATTTCTTTAAAAGTTTTGAGCTTTTATCGTTTTAAAGTAAATGAACCTTTAATCTTTACATTGCATTCCATTAAGTTTAGGCTTATGAGATGAGTTAACCTTTATTTCCTATGCTGGTCACATACTCCATAATTAAGGTTGTGACATAATTAAAGCCTCTCCAATGGGATTTTTTTCATTTAATTCGGCTCTTAATTGTTTCCAACAACTATTTTGATTAAACCCCTATAAATACCAGACTTCATTGACCGCCCAAAATCAAAAAATGACTCTAAGCTTTCTCTTATCTATATTGAGCTTTTGTGTTTTTGAAATTTTGATATCATGTGCTATCATTGTATACATCCACTCTTTGAGAGAGTTTGTACACCTTCTTCCTTCATTTTGTGAATTGTTGATTCAAGGGGAAGGACCATTGAGTGTAGGGATAGGGAATATCCTTGTAAAGGAGAGAAAAACCCTACTACCAACTCTATTGAGTTGTATTTTTGCAATGGTTCACAAGTTCCCTATTGTAAACTTGTAAATATAGTGAAAAATCTCAAGTTGAAACTTGGGGACTAAATGTAAGGTCAGTAGTTGAACTAAACTAGGATAAATCACTTTTCTCTTTTATTCTTTATCCCCTTAATTTTCTAAGTGATTGTTTTTTATTCTTGTATTCATCTCTTATCTTAAAACATTTAGTTTGGCTTTTGTTTTTTTTTATATAATCTTTGCATTAGCGTTATAAACATTCTGAAAGTCTTCATTAGCTTCTTATTTATGTAAAAGGTTTTCAAAGTGTTATATCCTTCTTCCACTTTAGGTTTTTTTTTAACACCTAATTCACCTCTCTCTTGGGTGTATACCATTCCTAACAAGTTATATCAGAGCTTAAGCTCTTAGTTAAGGACTTAACAATATCAAAAGTATCATGGCAAGATAGGTGAAAGTGTTTTGCCTAAAGGATATTCCATTAGCAAGCTACTTGGTTTTAATGAACAAAATTATACCTATTGAAAGTTTAGAATGAATTTTTTTATTGAGGATATTGATATTGATTTATGGGAGGTCATTGAAAATGATCTCTTTATTCCTACTATTATTGAAGGAAACCAAGTAATACCTAAACCCAAAACTGCTTCGAATAAATCTAATAAAATGAATGTCCGGCTAAATGCTAAAACTAAAAAATATTCTTTCAAATGATTTAAGTTAAAATGAATATTTTAGAGTTTCCAACTGTAACAATGCTAAAGAAATGTGGAAAGCTTTAGAAATTGCCCATAAGGGAACTAGGGAAGTAAAAGAGTCAAGAATAAACACTCTCACACACCAATATGAGTTGTTCAGAATGAAAAATGGTGAGTCCATCAAAGATATACAAATCAGATTTACTCATATTGTTAATTGTTTGGCAACTCTAAGGAAAGTATATACAAGTAAGGATTAAGTCAATAAAATCCTAAGATCTCTCACCAAGGAGTGGTAGCCCAAGGTGATAGCTACAGAAGAAGCTCAAGGAGCTTTCATTCAATCCATATCTGTATTTTTTAGAAATCTCCAAGAGCATGAAACTTATCTTACAAAATATAACCTTGACGATTAAGAGGACAAGAAAATGAAAACCATAGAACTTAAGGCTACATTATCCTACCAAAAAGAGGAGGACGAAAGTGAAGCAAGTCATGAGAATTCCATTAAAGGTTTTGAACTAACTCAAGAAAATCTTGCTCTCTTTATTAGCAAATTTGACATATTTATGAGAAAAGGAGAAAGAAGAAGACCACCTTCAAGGAGATATCAAGGAGGAAAAAAGGATCAAATAACATGATATGAATGCAGAAAACCTAGACACATGAAATGGGAATGTCCATAATTCATGAAAAGGTAAGAATCCTATGATAAAATAAAAGGAGAAGATAATGATAAGAAGAAAAAGGAATATGTGGCAACTTGGGGATATAGTGACATAGACTCTGATGAAGATGTAGAAGTCAACCTTTGCTTAATGGAAAATGAAGAGGTAAATTACTCTCAATTTACAAGATGCTTTTAAGGAATTACATGATGAGTATTTGAAAATTTCTAAAATGCTCACTATTTTAAAAATTAAGTTTCCAACCTTAGAAGAAGAGATTTCAAAACTAAATGAAGAAAATGCTTCTCTAGAAGAAGCAAACTCTTTTTTTAATAAAGAAAATAGTTCCCTTAAGAATGATATTAAATAAATTAGTAGAGAAAAGCTTGTGAGATTTTGAACTTCTAAACTTACACATTTAAATCATTCTCATTATTTCCCTTCATAAGAGATATTCTTCCATGGATTTCTCTTTCTAGAACTTGCGTTGATTCTTTTCAACATTACACTGACACATAAATACATGAATATGATTAAGGCATTCTTTGTTGTAATTTATATAAGCCAAATAGCCTACCTTAAAACTAACTTTTCCATTGATGAACCCCTTTGAGCTTTATTGACTTTATTTTTGTAAGACCACCTTACAAGCTTGAAACTAGAAACATAATGTCTTTACCTAAGCCAAGAAGCTAGAGGAACATTGTTCATCATTATGATATGTATGTGTGTACAAAAGGAATAAGTGTAGAGGTATCTAAATTTGTGGTGTGGCTATGATTGGTGAAAAAAGGAACCCCATTTTCATTCTAATTTTATAAGCTCCAATTGTGATGAAAGGAAAAAGAAACAGAAAATAAAGAAAATAGAAAAGTAAGTATATCAAAAGGTGGAAGTTGTTGAGAAAAAATTATACCCTGTCGTAAATGAAAAAATTATTTTTACAAGGTTATGAATGGTTTGAATGCTTTAAAGCCTAAGTGAAAAAGCTTCTTAAACAGAGTAATTTTTTAATGCCTTATACATTTTAGCTCAAGCTAAATTAATTATGCTCCACAAGTTATATGGCTTTCGAGCTACTTGCCCAAACACTTCTCACCTTAATCCTAAGCCTCATTACAACCCTTGAAAAATCCTTATGATTTGTGTCTTGTGTGTGATCATATTGGTGGAGAATGAGAAAATGTGCAAGCCTATGGCAGAGCAATTCCATTGGATTGAATTTGAGTTAAACACATACCATTTAAATGCATGAGAGTAAAGTGCTTATTTCTGTGAAGGTCTGCATATTTAGTTTATCATCATTTTCAAGTGAAAATTGGTTACTAAGTAATTGTAAAGAATTATATTCATAATGTGTTACAAGTTTCAAAAAAACAATTATTCTTTGCTGATGACATTAAAAATTTGATATTTTTGAGATAATGAATTTAAGTTTTTCCTGAGGACAAGCAATGGTTAAATGTGGGTGAATTTGATGTGAATGCAATTTATTATGTTTTTCTCCCTTAATACTTAGTGTGCTATATCCAATCAATGTTCAAATACATTTACTAAGCTTATATTGTGATTTAGGAAGCAATTTGAGGCATTAGATGCAAAATGAAGCTAAATTGGAGCAAAGGAGATGAAGATAAGAAATTCAAGATAGAGTCGCCAGTGTCTTGGTAGCAAGAAGTAGGTGTTGCAACGCCAGAACTTGAAAAAAAGTGTGAGAAATCTAGAAATCTAAGCATTGCAGCAGTAGAATTATGGAGTCACAATGCTAGAAAGACGAGTAGTAGCCCAAAATTCTAGTAACCTCAATGTTGTGACACCAAAAAAATAGAAGTTTGTCTAGGATTCTAGATTCTCTAGCATTGTGACGATGTAAAGCTAGTGTTGTGATGCCAATGCAATAAGCTACCAAAATTTGAATGTCAAAATAGAGTGTAAGAGATGTAAAGCCAGTGTCGTAATGCCAGTGTAATAAGTTGCCAGAATTTGAATGTCAAAATAGAGTGAAAGTTATATTTAGACTCTTCTCAACTAAATTTTAGTCAGACTAAACCTAGAAGTCTGATAGGGTATGCTAAGTATAAATAGATGGCTAGATGAGGCATCAGATCATCTAAGAATCCACCAAAGAATAATCTATCTATTCATCTCTTTCTTTTCTATTTTATTTTGTGTTTATTTTATGACTTTGGGTGGCTAAGTTCTTTTAATTAGTTTGAGGAGATTGAAATTTCAGAATATATAACCCTGTGAAATTAGGTTGTGTTTAATTATTTAATTTATGATTTGAGTATCAATTGCTCTTTTGTTTTTCTTCTCATAATTATTTCAATTGATTACCAGAAAGGGCCCTTTGATTAATTAATCATTATAATCTACTAATAAATTAGATATCAAATTTGAAATGGTTTGAAATCTCTAATTTACAAAGCAACTAGGGTTTAATAATTTGTTGTGTCAAGAATTGTTAGATCTTATGAAGAATAATTGACTAAATTAAATGTAGCCGCTTATGCTTGTATTGTTTAGCTTTGCCGATCTCTCTATTTCTCAATGTAATTGCTAGATTAAATCTTTAGCACTTGTTTAGTAATTAGGGCCATTGGTATTCTAATTAACTACACTTAACGAGGGATAGGAAGTTAATTCCGACGATAAATGTTCAATTGCGAATTGATATATGGATTGAAGATCAAGGGTATAAGTCTGATAATGGAAGTTGACTCAAGCCAATACTCATTTTGTTGGTTAATTCTCTTATTGCATTCTTGATTACTTCTTAGTTATTTTAATTTTTCTTTTATCTTCAATCCCCCATCTTTTTTCACAAGAGCATAAGTCAAACTACACACTCTTTGTGGATCCAACCCTTGTTTCGTTGCTACATATAATTTTTAGAGGTAAGGTTTTATTAATTTTGAGTCCCTATAACAGCACGTTCCACTTATCCATTCCAAACTAACACATGCATTGGTTTGGCTAGTGCCACTCAATGATGTGGAAACAGATTAGGGTACCCACGCTTTCCACACACAAATTCCTTCTAAGCAATAAGGTGGTATATTTATCATTACAGCCAAACAATTAGACAATAGCATTGGAAAATATTGGTGAATTTAAATGGAGACAATGGAAAAGATAAATATATTGAATATAATTAAATGCAATGAAAAAAATATTTAGCAGATATAACTAAGTTTCTAGCACCTGCTTCAACTTGATAGGTCGAAATGATGCTTGTACACCCAAATTTTGTGCTTTGCATCATTATGCTACAGAACCCTACTCCACCTGTGGCAAAGATAAGTAATAATAGTCATCAGGCAATAATGAAAAAAATAAAAAATACTTAGAGTCATAAGCATTACTATCCATACCTATAGCCCAATGGTGGAAACCATGCGTAGATATGAAGTTGGGAAAGCGACTAAAAAGGTCGTCCAAGCACCATAATGGGGAAACGATCCCAAGCATAAAGTTGTAGTAAGATTGTAAATCCACATATATCCTCTCTTGCATAGTCAATGGCTGCACACAGCTCTTTGTACTAGTGAGCTAATACTATCAAACCCTGACTATATGTGCTAGCTAATCTAAATTAGTAAGCAGTGGTAGAAACATGAGGTGCACTTGAGTATTAGGGGTTGTTTGGTTCAACGGAAGGGAATGGATGAAAAATAAAATTTCTTTGTTTGGTTTACTTTGGGGGAGAGAAAATAAATTTTTCTTTGTTTGATTTACAAGGGGAGGAGAGGAAAAATTAAAATGAAATGACTATTGTACCCTTCTATATATAATTATTAAAATTAATATATATATACCCTTCCTCTCTCATGAGACAAGCTATGGTAGCATTTTGTATTGGCCTTGGCCTTTTGTCCACACAAAAAAAAAAAAGATTAAGGGTAATGTCAATATGAAAAAGGTTATGTTAGGATTTTGGATCTCAATTTCCCTTCCCCTCCCCTCCAAAATTTTGAACAAAATAGGGTGAATTTAAAAAATTCCCTCCCCTCCCCTCCCCTCCAATCAAATAGCCCCTTAAATTTGTCTGGGAATAGCACGCCACTTATCAAACTCAAAATGTGTGTTCGTCCATAGAATGGAAGGAGCTGCTCTGAGTGCTAGTGGGAATTGTCTCAAATTTCTCATGGAGCCATTTATGGCTCAACCTTCCCCTATAATGTTCTCCATATTAGTAGCAATCCCAGCAACTCTATGCATACATGCACCCAGTCTATATTCGTTTTGCTTGTGACAAGCAGACCATCAAATCATAACAAAGTATATTGCCTATAAATATCAACAAAATAATAAACCACACATTATAGAAAAAGATTCTATTGTTACTATAAATTCTAATTTTTTTAACTAATTATGAATTTTATGGTCTTATTGATCATGTAAGAATTTACCAACTTTTTAACTACTATAGGTTCCTGTTCTATTCATCACTTAAGAAATAAAAAAAAATATTAATATTTAACTTCACTTATTTTTAATAGTCTTACCGTTTCTTAAAAACAATTGACATGCTATACAATTTAATATTTTTCAACCTTTGTAATTTCCAAACAAATCCGTTAATTCATATTTCACAATTTTAAAATTTTCCTAATCATAAAAGCATGACTATTTGTAAAACCTTTTTTTTATATAATTTCAATTTTTTGACATCAAACATAATTTTCATAAATTTTACTTTTTCTGGATTTTTAAGCATTTTCATAAATTTTAGAATTATCCTAACCATAAAAGGGCCACCAAAGACTAGATAAATATCCTAACTATAATAAATAACTACAAAATAAATATATCACACAATTCAACCAATGTCTACGTACATTTTTCAAAAAGATATTATTTTTATCCAATTTTAAATTTTTAATATAAATAATGTTCTCTTAAATCACAATTTTTAAAATTATTCTAATAAAATAATTGTAAATTTTAAATTACTTTAATTTTTTCTATTTCTCGAACATTTTCGTAAATTTTAAATTATCCTAACTGTAATATCCTTAATTTCATTTCTTTTATTAATAAAGGTACATAAATATTTAATTAAAGAAAAAAATTTATTGGACAATTTTTAGATATCTAAGGAAATATAAGCCTTAGAAATTTCTTACCTTATGTGTATGCATAGAAAATATTTCTAACATTAAGGGAATAGGTAAAGAAAGAAAACCTAATAGGAAAAATTAGAAATAACATATTAAAGAAAAGAAAAATTCTTAGGTAAAGAAGATAAATTTTTGTAAAGTAAATAAAGGTCTTAAAATTTCAAGAAGATTGAATTTAAGTAATTTTTCTAATTTAAGAGTTAGAATTACTAAGTTTAACATCTCTACCCATAAATTGGGCTTTCACCTATAGACACTTCATATATAGTTTTTCCACTTCACATGAATTTCTTGCAAGCCAATAGGATAGCCTAAGTAAGAAATAAAATATAGACTTGGACTAGGATATAGAAGTTGGACCGATAGCCCAAAAATCATAAAAATGTGACCAAGCTCTTCATGAAAGGTAGAATTTTAGTCAAAGTAAAGGAAATGAGTAAGAATGAGCCCAAATCCAAGAAGGAAAAATAAGAATCATGTGAGAAAATAGTAGTGTAATAATAATCAAGATTAGGTCACATGGCATTAAGAGAAAACATCTATATCCTATATTTACAATTTCAACAAGTAGGTAATAATACATGGTATTAGGATAAAACATCTATATCCTATATTCATAATTTCTACAAGTGGGTAATAATACATAGCATTATGACAAAACATCTTTATTCTACTTAAATAATTTCAGCCAAGTAAGAGAGACTCAAGGGTTGAAATTTTTCCACCTAAAAAGACGAACCTATCATACTTGAGTGAGACAAAAGAAAAATGAAATGAATCCCTACAAAACTCCTTTTGCTATGCATATCTTGACTAAGGGAGAGGAAAACAATAAAATGAATTGTCTTTTTCCAAAAAATAACCAAGTGCATCTTAATTGTGATAAGGTAGACCTATAATCATAAAAGGTGAACCACTTGATAATTTATTTAAGCAAAACCCACCATTGTAACATTATAATTTTGTCCAAGTAAGGGAGAGGAAAAATAGAAGCAAGGTAGAGTGAGAAAAGGAGAGAAAGAGAGGAGAAGAAAGGAAGGAAGAAGAAGGAGAAGTTTGTAGCACTAAGTACTCAATGTAAGATAACTTAATCTCCACTTGAATCCATCTTTTCTCTTCATCCTTGGGGTTTAAAAACTCACCCTCTTGCTCTTATTTTAGCTGCTAGAGAAGTTAAGGAAAGGGAGGAATATTGCTACTTCCTTCAAAAGGAAACAAGAAAAAGAATTCACTGAGTTAGGGAGATCTTTAAGTATGTTTAACAATATCTCTTTTTGAAAAAATGTTTTGAAATTTGTAACATTTATATGGGATTTTGATCTTAGAATTTTGATGAAATTTACAATATTTTCTACTTTGATGATTGTTCATAGATATTGCTATATCACATTACATGTTATTTTGCATATGATGGATGTTTTGAACATTTCGGTTGGTGTGAAAAGTTCTGCATAGGTATGGCTATGGGTGGTAAAATTTTATGATTTTTATGCTGCTATTTTGTATATTTGAATGTGGTGAAAAATTGATGGAATATGATTAGATGTAAAGAAAATGGAAGATGATGTAATATAATGATGAACTAAAACCTAAGGAAAGGTTCAATTAATAAACTAGATTTCGGAGTAATCAGAGAAGTTTCTGTTTTTGAAATGTTGGGAAGAATTGGTTAAGAATTAAAAGAAATAGTTAACATGAAAAATGTAGATCTATATCTCCCGAAATTTTAGCCATTGGAATCACTTAATTTGAAGTCTAGATAAGAGAGATATTGGCCGATATGTAAGCAATGGTCAAAAAAAGGTTAACCAAGGAAGAATCTGTTAGATATGCTTCTGTGTTTAAATTTTTGGGATAAATCTGTAAGGAAGTGAAATAAATACTTAACATGATAAATGTAGATATATGTCTTACAAATTTTTATCCATTTGAATCATTCAAATTGGAATCAATATGAGGGACATATGGTTAGATTAATAAGCAGAGGTCAAAAACTAGCTAACCAGGGAAAAATCTTTTAAGCATGCTTCTGTGTTTGACTTTTTGGGCAAAATATGTAGGTAATTAAAGGAAATTGTTAACATAATATATATATATATATATATATATATATATATATATATATATATATATATATATATATATATCACAAATCTATAGGCTCTGAAATTACTTAATTTGGAGTCTATATAACAGAGATATTGCCGATTAATGAGTAAAAATCAGAATCAGTCTAGAATCTAGGGTGGTAAATGTAAGCGTGTTTATTTTCGGTTTTCTGGGAGTAATTAGTAAGGAATCTAAAGAAATAATATACATAAAAGTTGTATATAAGTGTCTTAAAGTTTTATAGGCTTTGGAATCACCTTAATTAGAGTTTTTATAAGGGAGATATGATCCGATTAGTAAGTAAAGGTATGAACCTACTCGAGAAGAAATAACATTGAATTTGAGGGAGTAGTAACACCACGATAACTTAAAATTTTACTAAAATATTCAACATAAGGGTTTTAGAGGATTATCTTATCTTTCAATCGACACTAAGATCACCTCAATCGGATTTATAATGAAAGTGTTATACTCTGTTTAATGAGAGAGGATAATAATATTTATAAAAAAGAATCTTATAAATAAAAATAATAAATGACTAGTATATGCCATAGTCATTGCCATTGCATGAACTCCTTACCATCTTAAGTATGTAATTTTGATATGGAAATATTTTATAAAGTGATATTTGAAACGATTATGTTCATTGTATGATTATCAATGATTTTTGGTAATGATTATATTTTGATGAAAAATTATGGCATGTGAGTATAATAAACATACTTATTATTGAAATCATATTTTTGGCTATTAATGTGAAAAGAAAAGATAAGAGAAGAAATGAGCACGGTCATATGGTAGTCCGTGTGGTGCACCAGTAGGGGACGCCTTACCAATGGCTATGATTATGTTAATGAAAAAAAAAAGTGTGCCATGTCGGACGGAACGAGAAAAGCCCGTACCAGATAGTATAAAGTACTTACCCTAATCGGAGTAACTTGATATGAAAATAAGTTGATAGACATCATATGATATTCTAAAAATAATTATTCATGCCATACATGTCATAACTGTATGATTTTTATGTGTATAGATAAAGTGCATTCATGTGACCTAAAGAAATTTGTTAAAATGTATACAGATGAACATGACATAATGAGTTATATTGATGATAATTATGATTTATTGTTGAACCTACTATGATTTAATTCTCATTATATTTTCATATCATGTTCAGAAAACTAAGTTATGCAAATATTTTTTATGACCGTCTTTTAGCGTACATTGGGTCAAGTTGGCTAAGATCCCGGTGAATGTGCAACCACCTGCACCCATATCTCCGGAATTGGTCAATATGAATGAATAAAATGTAGACTTGTATGTGTTTGATTTTTATACAAATGTTTTGATTAATAATGTGTATATAAACTTAGAATTGTATAAGTGTTAATAGTATTTCATAGACCTTAATTATATTTGGTTAATTTAATTGAATGTTATTATGAGTTAAATAGTTAGAAGTAAATAGATAATGACTTCATGAAATTTTAGAAATATATATATCTGTGTGTGTGTGTACAGTGCGCGCGAAAAAAAATATGGAATTGTTACACTACCAATGGAAAAACACCAAAGATTAGATAAATATCCTAAATATAAATAACAATAAAATAAATATGTCACACATTTCAACAAATATGTTTATAAATTTTTTTTAGATACTTTTTTTATTTAATTTTATACAGTTTCAAATTTTTAGATAAATAATATTCCTGAATTTTTAAATTTTTCTGTACTTTTAAGCATTTTCATAAATTTAAAAATTATCCTAACCATATAAAGGCCGCCAAACACTAGATTAATAAATATTCAAACTATAAATAACAACAAAATAAATATATCTCACATTTCAACCAATGATTTTATAAAATTTTCTCTTTAGATACTGTTTATATTTATTTTTATACAATTTCAAAATTTTTATATAAATAATATTTTCTAATTTTTTATTTTTCAAAATTTTTAAATATTTTCATAAATTTTAAAATTATCCTGACCACAATAGTATCAGCAAGGGCTAAATAAATATTCTAAGTATACATCACAATTAAACAACTACTGCAAACAGTAATTTTCAAGCATTTGTTCAGATCTTATTTTGTAGATTAAAATTAAAAATTCATGTTTTGAAATTTTTTTAAGTTTTTTAACCAAATCCTCATTAAGTATCGTTGTACAGTTCTAAAACAAATTAATTTCCATAAATATTAAACATTTTATTTTTCTTCAAATAATTTCCATAAAATGCTATTTTGATTCAAGTAATTATAAAAATAAATTTTCTTACTAACCTCAACTGCAACAGAATGAAAGCTTGCTTGACCTTCTAATCTTTGGAAAAATGAGCACTTGGGAAGAGAAATGGAAGCTTGAGAAATTAAGGATGCGGAAGGGGACTTCTCTTTGCTTGCTGCAAGCAGAGAGGTCAAGCCTTTTAGCCCCCTGCATTTAGTCTGCGCGGATAGGAGGATTGTCCATGCAGACAAATGTCATTCGGCCACGTGGATTTGTAATCCACGTGGTCATTCTACTCTCACCACGTGGCTAGACTGGTCATTTTATTTAAAAATAATAATTTCGCCTTGCACTCGGTGAAATTCTACAATTTCAAATTCTGATTTTTTGAAAAATAAATTTGGGGTAATATATTCAAAAATATTTTTTGATAAAAAAGTATTTTTATTTTATTTTAAATATAATATAAAACCCTTCCAGAATCTAGGGTGAGTCTTATTTTTATTACTTTGATTTTGAAGGATAACGGTTTTTTTAAAATTACTTGTAAAAAATTTTTTTACAGCAAATATGTTAAGGAAAAATGTGTATTTTACTATATTCAGTTAATTAATTTTGAAACTTCTTAAACTAATTTCATTCAACTAAACTCACTATTCTTAGACAAATTAAGGTGAAAATGACTTCAACTAATATTTTTTAAACTTTAATTTAAATATTGAGTTGTCTTTTTAAAAAAAAAAATCTATTTTTGAGCTAAATTTTTAGTTTGGACTTTTGTCCGTCTCGTAAGACATGTCACTGTTTGATAAATAATTTTTAAATAACTTATTTTTATTGTCATTATTTCTAAGAAGAAAAAAAAACTTAAGATCATCTACCATTTATATAGAGTCTGATTTACTATGTCTTTGATATAAATCATTTTTACCTTTTACTATAATTATTGCAGTTTTTTTTCTTACAAGTCTACCTTGACAATCGTTAATATTACAAATTTAAGGAACAAATTCAACAATATATTTAACCTCAAACTTTGTTTTTGGTTGAAACGATTTCGGTCACCAATTTTAACTAATTTAATTGGTTTTTCTTCGTTTTGACCGATGCAAGTGGGATAAACAACTGAATTGATTTTTTATAGTAAGTAAAAAATGTAATGCTCATTTTAGGAGTTGTCTATTCTTGAATATCTAAATTTTAATTCGCTTATTTATTCTCAGATGTGTAATATTTGAATATTTAAATTTTGGATTGGTATCTTCTAAAATCTTTAGAGAACTTTATAAGATAAATTTGAAGAAAGAAAGATATAATGATTCAAAAATTTATAATAATCATAAACTAGATTAATTAAAATTAATGGAGAACAATAAAAATAACTAGGATTAAATTTTTTCTAAAACACATATTAATGAATTTAAAATTTTTAGATCAATCAATACCATGTCATGAGTCCTTATGAGGTCAAACTATAATTTTTGAATTCTTTGGAACCAAATGTAATTTTGAAAGTTCTAAGGGGCACCCTGCAAAAGTCAAAATTAAAATTTCCTGCCCAATCCTTAAACCCCCTTCTTCCCACACTCTCCTTCAATCTCTTCTAGCTCTCAAAAAGAAAGTTTTTGCTCTCTTTCTCTCTCTAAAAGGCCTCTCACTTTGTCTTTCTAAATTTCTTCTATTTCTAGAATCCGAATCAAGAATCAGAATCAGTAGTCTTTCTCTAATTGTCCCAAAACCCTCGAATACCTAAAAATATATATGGGAAGTGTAACACCCTCAATTTACGTTACGTAAAATGAATATTTTTTTTAAATTATTATTTCCGCAATCAGATATTTTCCTTAAAGATATATAATTCAATTCTTTATCATGGGAACAGATATATATAGGATCTCTCATGTATACACAATATACAGACCAAGTCTATAAACATCAAAATACAGCAGAAACAGGAATTCTGCCTGTAGCATTCAGAGCACTCTAGAATACAAACACAGTATAATTCAAAGACCGTGAGTCTTGGAAACAACGTAGACTTACCCAGAGAATATATCACCTATCTGCCGAATCAGACTATGATATTTTTATCTAAAAAATGTGAAAATATCGTGTAGTAAGTTTGATAACTCAGTGAGCAAATAATTCCTTCTATGACCTCTTAGGTCAACATATGGATGTACTTATATTTTAAAATGTGTCATATAGAAAATACAGTTCAGAAGTATATTCGTATGGGACCCGTATTTCAAATATTCTCAAATCAAAAGATATTCAGATATCCAAAACCATATACACCATGGTATGATCATTAAACAAATGTTGTTATGCTCAGCTATATAAGCTATAGTAAAATATTATGATTTAGAGATAAAATCATCAATTTAATGCTTCTGCCTTACTCAGCAATCTGGTCAATACAATGAAAATATAACTCATTTGCTATACGCATAGTGACCTCGACCGCAATCACATTAAGTGATCAAGGAATGTGAGTACATCACCCTCCTGCCCCCCCCACATTACCACTGTCACCCGGTTAGAGCGGCCCTCTCCCAGCTCACTCAAGCTAATAGGGCGTCCCCTATTCGGTACTGTCACAAGCCATACAACCAGCCGATATTCATCAATACATATAAATACATGTAAAATTATCAAGTAACTCGCCATGAGCTTTACGCTTATCATATTTATCAAGCAATTCGCCATGAGCTTTACACTTGCCATTCAATCTTATTTATAATATGACATGCATCATTTTCACAAGTATATAGCTTTACAAATCAATGCATCGTGCACATAATATTCGCTTTATCAAATAATGATAAATACATTTAGAACCACATATTCAATGAGTTCCAAAATCCATTTTTAAAACCATACTCTTCTTGAACTATGGCCAGTTTGTAAGTATAATAGATATTTTAACACATTTCAAAAACTTATAATAGTATAAATAATTTATAAACAGAAATAATAATACATTTATAGTTCAAGAAGAGCATAAGGAAAGTCATAGAAAAAATTATCTACTCACAGGGTAGGGCTCCTGGTTAGACAGCCCTAAAAAATGTTTATTTTACGTAACATAAATTGAGGGCGTTACAAGTTGATATCAGAGGATTAGATTTTCCTGTGGCTAATAGAGCAAAGAATTCTGTAGTAGGACTTCGAGTATGGGTATATAAATGTATACATATTTATACTCACGGTGCTATTGTAGAATTCTATAGGGTGTTATCTTCTTCTTTTTCTGACGCTTATCCTTAGGTAAGCAATGTTTAAACATCTATGCGTATGTCCTAGAAGGTACCTTTTGTGTGTGGACTACTAGTTCAACTTTTGAACTTATTTTGACGAAAAGTGATAAAGAGAACCCTCTTGGGAAATTAGTTGAAAATAAGAAAATTCTATCCGAACACAAAGGGAATGGCTTGTTTGGATGTCAAGAAGGTTTGAATTGATTGTTTGATTTTCTTACGTGAAACAATATGACGAATGGCTATAATATTGATAGTAGATTATGATGTGATCGAGATTGTTAACTCCAAGATAATGATTTGAAATAAAGTGAGTGTTTTGAAAATAGATTTAAATCTCTTTTTGGATGGATGAGTTGGAATCTATATATATAAATGAATTTGGTAAGTTATGGGTTGGATTGAATTTGAGAGCAGAGAATCTATGAAGATAATATTTTCAATGATATATTTTGTTGATATAAAGAATTTGAGGACAATTTGGTTTTCAATATATTATGTATAAGCATTATGATAAAGAAAGATGGATCACTATAACTATGCATAAATTATAGACAATTGAATAAGGTGACAATGTAGAATAAATATTCATTACCTCGTATAGATGATTTGTTTGACCAATTACAAAGTACTCAACATTTTTTAAAATTATTATTTCTGTAATCAGATATTTTCCATAAAGATACATAATTCAATTCTTTATCATGGGAACAGATATATATATATATATAGGATCTCTCATGTATACATAATATACAGACCAAGTCTATAAACATCAAAGTACAGTAGAAACGGGGATCCTGCCTGTAGCGTTCAGAGCACTCTAGAATACAAACACAGTATAATTCAAAGACCGTGAGTCTTGGAAGCAACGTTGGTTGAACAGCCCTAAAATATACTTTTCCAAGCTGAATTTGACCAATTAGACCTCAAAAATATGTCCGAAGGGTCCAAAGACTTAGTTGAAGTTTTCTATGAGATTTTACAACAAAAATATGATAAGTAGAAGAAATTTTCAAAAATGACAACAAGCATGTATATGTACAGTAGTTGTGATAGTCGCTCATATTAGGCATATAAAGAGAATCCTCTTGGGAAATTTGCTAAAAATAAGAAAATTCTATCCGAACACAAAGGGAATGGCTTGTTTGGATGTCAAGAAAGTTTGAATTGATTGATTGATTTGCTTATGTGAAACAATATGACGAATGGCTAATATAATATTGATGGTGGGTTATGATGTGATCGAGATTGTTAACTCCAAGATAATGATTTAAAATAAAGTGAGTGTTTTGAAAATAGAGTTAAATCTCTTTTTGGATAGATGAGTTGGAATCTATATATATAAATGGATTTGGTAAGTTGTGGGTTGGATTGAATTTGAGAGCGGAAAATCTATGAAGATAATATTTTCAATGATATATTTTGTTGATATAAGGAATTCGAAGACAATTTGGTTTTCAATAATACTATGTATAAGCATTATGATTAAGGAAGGCTTACTTATGGAAATTTAAAATTTAAGGTATGCAAAATGGGTAATTCATGTGAAGGGCTCTTGGATAGACATAAGTTTTCCATGATTGATTGTTAAGATATTGCATAAGTATGTTAAAGAATAAAGTCACAATAGGTTGAATTTGTTTAAGTGTTTTGAAGTGCGATCTAGCTGATACAGTATGAAGATGTCATCAATAGCAGAAAATGTTAGTAAAGGAGTTGCAAGTAGTGAGCAATCATGGAAGCAAGTACCCAGTAATTTAATTTCACCTTTAGTGACCATAAGTTATTACAAACAAAATTTTCATTTATTTAGGGTTTTTTTGTTGAGGTTATTACAATGACATAACATTTAAACATTTCGAGCCTTAGAAACAATGAAGGCTTATCCAAATAATATAACACCTAGCTGATCACGTATTTGCAGGGCCAATCTCTGTGATAATGACCCAAAGTTTGGTCCTGCGGCTTCTTGATCGACTAGGTGTCATACTTCTGTGGTAAGTCTAAATTGTTTCTGGGCTCTCAGTGTTTAAATTGTAACACAAATGTACTCTAGAGTTGCTCTGAATGTCACAGGCAGGATCCTTGTTTCCGCTGTAAAACTGATAAATATAGACCTGACATGTATAATTAGTTATGTTTAAATTTGTAAACGTGTGAACGCCACAGGCAGGATCCCTGCTTCTGCTGTACTCTGATGTATGTGTACTTGATTTGTATATGGTATTTGTATGGGAAAACCTATATGTATCTGTTTCCTTGATAAAGAATTGGAATATTCATGTTTATGAAAAATATATGTTCATGATATAGGTGTTTCACGTGCCTTAAAATTAGGGGCGTGACAAGTTAGTATTAGAGCATTAGGTTTTCCTGTGGTTATCAGAGCAAAGGATTCTTTAGTAGGACCTTTAGTATCGATATGAGCCGAACATATTTATACTTTAGGTGCTGCTGAGGGATTCTATAGGGTTTCAAATTCCTTTCTGTTCCAAGTTGCTAAAGTTTATAGTATAAGATAGATTGAATAATGTGACATTTTAAGAAGTATCTATGGATCAATTATAGCTTGAAAGTGAAAAAGATATGTGTCTTAAAGAATTTCAAGAATTAAGACAGATACCAAATATGATGGTTTCTGAATGTGACATCCATTGTACCCGGTTGTCTAGATATGGTAGACTGTGATGTGATATTAAGAATGGATTAGTTGGAATTATGTCATGTCATTTTGAAATTTCACTTTAAGGTGATTAAATTCAATATTCTTGGAGAATTTTCTTTCTTGATACAAGGAGATCGTAGTGAGATACCCAGTAACCTAATCTCTGTTTTAATATCCCATAAATGATCACAAAAAGGTGTTAATGATATTTGGCAGTGGTGAGAGATGTTGATATAAAGTATACCAATGTAAATCAAGTTTCAGTGGTTAGAGAATTTTTCTGATTGTAATTCCTGAAGAATTTTCAGGATTACCTCTAAATATAAAATAGAATTTGGTATTGATTTATTTCCTGGAACCTAACTAGTGTTTATATTTCCATATAGAATGGCAACCACTGCACTTAAGGAACTGAAAAGGAATTAGTTACAAGACGTGTAAGACAAGGGATTTAAAAGCCTCAGTACTTTTACTTGGAGTGATCCAGTTCTACCTGTGAAAAAGAAAGATATATCACTATGACTATGCATAGATTATAGACAGTTGAATAAAGTGACAATATGGAATAAATACTCATTACCTCGTATAGATGATCTATTTGACCAGTTAGAAAGTGCTCAATATTTTTTAAAAAGTGACTTGATTTGATATCTAGATATCATCAATTAAGGATAAGAGAAGAGGATATTACAAAAATTGCTTTCAGGAGTCGGCATAGACACTATGAGTTTTTAGTTATGTCATTTGGATTGACAAATACGCCAGCTACATTCATAGATTTAATGAATAAGTAATTAAGCCATCCCTTAATCAAGTTGTTATTATATTTATTGAAGATATACTAGAATATTCCAAGAGTTTAGAGGATTCTAAGCAATACTTAAAGATAGTTTTACAAACTCCAAAGAAGTATCAGCTATATGCTAAGTTCTCAAAATATGAATTTTGACTTAGTAATAGTAATTTATTAAGGAATGTGACTAGCAAGATGGTATCTAAGATAATCCTGAGATAGTAAAAGTGGTCATCAATGTCCACATTTTACTACAGTTACAGATGAAGATCCAAGTCCAATTTGCGCTTTTTGCTGTTGTCTGTTATCCATTCTATTTGAGCTGTAATTAGATCAGGTACATGAACATATATTTGTAAGGCATCAATCAACTCTTCAGCATCTGAAGCTGAGATGAGAATTTATCCTGCTGAGTGCGAGATGAACCTTTGCTCCACAGCATGATCAAGAAAAGACAAAAAATCATCAAAGAAGTAGATAGAAGACTAGAATAAGAAAAGTTAGTTACCCAATATGGGTGTAAAGATGTTCTTTTATGTGTATGTCTTCTAATATTGACATATAATATGTTGAATATTTTGCATAAAGAAAAATTGACTAGAAAAAGAATACAAGCAACTCAATATCGATCAAAAGTCTATAAGGACCATAAATGTTGAGTACTAGAAATTATCTGTTGGTGACCACATATTTTTGAAGGACTCACCAATGAAAGAGGTAATGAGATTTGGAAAGAAAGGGAAGTTACACTCTCGGTATATGGGACCATTTGAAATTCTTGATAAGATCGGTTCAGTGGCTTATCGTTTGGCTTTACCACCTGGATTGGGTAATGTTCATCCAGTTTTTTTATGTGTCTATACTACGAAAATATTTACCGGATCCTACACATGTTATACAGTGTCCACAGATTCAGTTACAGAAAGATTTAACCTATGAGGAACAACCAGTAGTAATAGTGGACAGATAAGTAAAGAAGTTGTGGTCAAAAGAAATACCTACAGTGAAGGTGATATGGAAGAATCACTCTTCTAAGGAAGCTACTTGGGAAAGATAGGAGGATATGCACACCAAATATCCACATTTTTTTGAACAATGAGGTTAGTATTTATCTGCAACTGTGGTGATGAAATTCGGGAACCGAATTTCTTTAAGGGGGGAAGAATGTAATAACCGTAAAATTTAACAAAAAGTTCAAATTAAAGAAATTTTGAATTAAAGAGAGGATTTTTTTAAAATGGAGATAAGAATCGGTGAAAAATAAGGTTATTAATTACATAGATGTAAGAATTACAAAAGAAATATGAGAATTTATGTTTTGGCGCGTACTTTTTATTTTTAAATGATAGTATTTTGTTATAAGTAAATATATTTTTATTTGTTTAAAAATGATTATTTTTTGCTAAAAGTAAGTAGAATTTTAATTAAAATAAGCATTGTGTTGCTTAAAATAATTATACCGGCCTCTAATGAATTTTTATGGTATTTTTAGAAATATTCTTTCTTTTATTATGTATAAAGATATTTATTTTGAAATTTTTTTTATTACGATTGTTATCAAGAAAAATCTTGATTTAAGAGTTTAACTAAAGGTTTATGAGAATGTAAATTTTTAGAAAATTTTGGAATATTTTAGGATGAAAAACAGAATTTATATGAATTTATATAAAAGAAAATCCTATTATTAATTATTAAATAATAATAATAATTATTATTATTATTAAAAAAAAGAAGAAGATAAAATGAAAGGAGAAACCAGGGAAGAATGCCGTCTGCAAATTGAAGAAAAAATCAAGAAATGAATAGTGAGTGAATAGTAACCTTCGACTTTTTCTCTAAATCTGGAGTGCCCATTGGTTTCCGATCTTAAAATTGAAGCTGTTACTGGATTCAGGACGAAGAATACTTCGATTTTGACCGATCAATTTTTCAAATAAGCCGTTGAATCGCCGTAGATCTGAAGTAAAAAATTTCAGAAAAAGGTAAATTCTAAAACTTTTACTTAGAGACCTCTAATTGAAATTCTGACACCGTAGATGGATTCAGGAGTTAGATAAATCTTAGGATAGGTATATTTTCGGCCATCTAACAGCCTTTTTGTTCGTCGTGAAAAGTGTTTTCAGGTAGGTGAATAATTTTTTTCAGCGAATGAATAGTGACTAAATTCTCGAAATTGCTATTTTGATTGTTTGGACCCTCCGGATACGTTTTTGAGGTCAAATTGATCAAATCGAAATTGAAAAAGTACATTTTAGGACTGTCCAATCTGGAGCCCTTACATGTGAGTAGATGATTCTTCCTATGGCTTGTCCTATACTCTTCTTGATATTTAAGCATGTATATGATTTTGTTTATGAGATATTTATACTTTGATATGTTTCTGAAATGCATTAAAATGATCTGAATTGCTTATAATTTGAAATATGATTCAAGAAGAGTATAGTATTTGAAAGTAAATTTCTGAACTCATGATGTATCTGATTTCACATGTATTTCTCATTAAATGATAAAGTGAATATTTATGCATGTGGCATTATTTATAAAGCTATATGTTTGCCTCAGATATAGGCATGTATACATGATTCCCCTGAATGGGAAGTTTTGTCATGATCATGCTCGTGGAGGTCATTTTAGTGCTAAAAAAACTACTGCAAAAGTCTTGCAATGTGGCTTCTATTGGCCATCACTGTTCAAAGATGCCAATTTATATTGTAGTTCTTGTGAGCATTGTCAAAAATTAGGCAGTATCTCACGTAGGAATATGATGCCTTTGACTCCTATTTTTATTGTTGAGATATTTGATGTCTAGGAAGTTTATTTCATGGGTCCTGTTTCTAATTCTTTTGGTAATTTATACATCCTTATTGCAGTGGATTATGTGTCAAAATGGGTCGAGACTTTTGCATGTAAAACAAATTATCACAAGATTGTGGTAAAATTCTTGAAACAAAACATTTTTTCAACATTTGGCACACCACGAGCTATCATTAGTGATGGGGGCAAACATTTTTGTAATAGGCATTTTGAGCAGTTAATGAGAAAATATGGCATCACACACAATTTTGCTCCCCCATACCACCCTTAGACTAGTAGTCAAGTTGAGATTTCAAATAGAAAAATTAAAAACATTTTAGAAAAAACGATTAACCTAAGTAGGAAAGATTGGTCTTTGAAATTTTTTTATGCTTTATAGGCTTATCATACTACTTTTAAAATCCCTATTGGAATGTCTCCTTACCGACTTGTGTATAGCAAGGCCTATCATTTACCTGTTAAATTAGAACATAAAGCTTATTGGACCATCAAACAATTTAACTTTGCTCCTGACAAAGCAGGTTCCCACAAGATACTTCAACTCAATGAATTGGAAGAAATAAGGAATGATGCATATGAAAATGAAAAATTGTATAAGGATCCAATGAAATTTTTCATAACAACAATATTTTAAGAAAATCATTTAACGCAGGTCAAAAATTCCTTCTACATAACTCTCGTTTGCATTTATTTTTAGGAAAACTATGTTCTCAGTGGTCCGGACCATTCATTGTTCATATTATTTATCCATATGGTGCAATATAGATTGAAAATTCCTAAATTGGTGATGTGTTTAAAGTTAATGGCTAAAGATTGAAATCATTTTTAGAATTATGCAAACCAGAGGTAGAGGAGACACTTTTGCGTGATCCTGTCTACCAAGATTGATTTTCTTCCTTTGTCAGAAGTTGCTAAGCATCCTATTTAGGTGAGATCTTTCTTTATTTAGTTTGCATGATTTTGTTCCATTATTTTTATCTTCTTTTGAATTGCTATTGTTTTCTTATTTTTGTTGCTTTCTTCAAAAAAAAAAAATTTGAATTGAGAATGGAAAACATACTTTAAAACTTGAAAAATGATTTTTCTTCTCTTCCACCCAATGCATTGATGAAAATTAATAAAGCACAAGTTGAAAGATTGAGGTTGATGATGAACATGGAAATATCTGCTGATATCCGTTGGCTAATTGAAGTTAAGGTACGATTAGCAAGTGAGTCTACAAATAGTTTCATTTCTTACATGCCTAGTCTAGGAAAAAGCAGTTTTACTAAAAAGTGTAGAGTTAAAAGAATGGGTGTCTGCTACAAATATGGACGTGAAACTTGCAACACACGTTTCCGTTCTTTGGGATGGGTTCATGTAAATCGAGAAGACAAAATAAAATTCATTAAGGATGGCTTGAGTAAGGAGTTATTGGACGATGACTTCCATCCAACGTCTCTTGAGATGCATCCTAGTGGATTTGTACATATCAGGATTGTTGGTTTATGGTCCCATTTTAAAAAAGAACAGAAATAATACAGTCTTGGAAATCTGACATTAAAAGACCCTGTTTGCCAATTTATAAGAAAATTGGATAGGAAGGATATACTTGACCCATAGAGGGCGTTTAAGTCGTTGTTGGACGTAAAACTAGAGGAAGATATGAGCCACAATCACAACTACTGTACATATGCATGCGTGTTGTCATTTAAAAATTTTTCACCTTTAATTTAACTGACATCCATCGGCCTACTCACATGGTTATTGTAATTATGTCGTCATCTTATTCACATAGCTACTATAAGTATACCCTTATATGAGTTCTATAAATGCACACATTATTATCTTTACCTTCATACTTAAAGTTAAGGTTAGTGCAAATATATAGGGAACCACATTTCATCAATTTTGAAATATTTGTATCTTTTGTGGTTCTAGTCTTGAAAAAATGGAGAGTATATGAAAGCAGCACAAACTTTGGGTATGGTACTAGTTAGGAGAAAAATTCATTTAGTCTATGGTGGAGGTTGTCAGGGGTTAATGGAGAGTGTGTCTGCATCTACATATGTAGGAGGATGCCAAGTTCTAGGTATTATTCCTACAGCTCTAACTACATCAAACATCATAGGAAAAACAATTGGGGAAGAATTTAGGGCGTCCTCCATACATAAGCGCATTACTAGAATGATGAGCAATGCTGATGCCTTCATTGTCTTACCAAGTGGTTTTGGTAGTCTAGAGGAAATTTTTCAAATAGTTTCCTAGGCACAATTGAATATCCACCATAAACCCATAGGTTTATTGAATGTTAACCATTTCTTCGATGGTTTGTTGTCTTTTCTTGATCAAACTGTGGAATAAAGATTTATCTCACACTCAACACGATAGATTCTCATTCTGGTTCAAATACTAATGAGCTGATTGATGCTTTACAAGCATTTTTTCATGTACATGAACCAACAACAGCTCAAATAGATTAAACATCAGACAACTACAGAAAGTGCAAATTGGATTTGGATCTTCATCTATAACTCATTTTATTTGATTGAATAAATTTTTATTCTTTGTTAGTTTGCTGCAAGTTCATCTTTTCCTAGATTTCCTTTCAAGAAATATCTTTTTTAATCTTTGTTGTTTGTTTTATGTTTGTTCATGTTTATAAAAAAAATTGAGTGATGTTTTGGAAATAGGCAAAACTAGTACCAATGATGAAAATGTTTAAAGTGCTAGTAACCTTTGAAAATAAATGAGTTCTGAGTGTTATATGTGAACCTGAACTCTATTGTAACTTATATTTTACTTGAGAATCCTAATATCTTGAGCACTTAATCTTTTACATTTGATTGATTGTTTATTCAGAAAATATTTATGTGATTCAGATATGCTAAGTGATCTCATAAGACTCTAGAACTTATTTGATTGTCAATTTAGGAAAAATTTTAGACTACTCTCTATTTAAGAAATGAATTAGGCATTGTTGGAATCGTTTGAACCTTTCAAACCAACCTATACATTATGAACCTTTCAAACCAATCGATATTTATTTATTTTTTTGTACACCTATATTATTATCTAGCATTTAAACAAAAATATTTCTAACTTTTATCTTTCACTCACAGGAATGATCATTTGAAAAGCTATGGTTCATGGATGAATGGAAGAAGTTAAGAAAAAAATATAGAACTTTCCAAATAAATAAGTTTGGAGGTGTTTACATAACAAAAAAAAATGTAGTATGAGCAAATAACGTAAGGATGATAATAAGGTTGCAGATAGAATTCACATGAAAATATCAAAAGTATTTGGGAGGACTTAAATGATCATGCATATTGTAGAGTAAATTGAGATTTCATAAATATCTTTTTATCCACCTTTAACCTATGCCATATATTACAAGCCTAATGAAAGCTCTAATGATCTTAAATATTATTATTTGTCTACATTAGTGGAGAGTGATATGAAAAGTAAGCTTATGGAGTCTCAAATGCATAAATCTAGATACTTGTTTAAAATATTTGATTACATAAATTTATTTGAATGCAAAATGTCTAATGTCATAAGATTACTACACATACACTTGGGATTTAATAGTAAACTATATGTTGCATTTGAATTGAAGTTCTACATAATTTTGGGATTTTGAAATTTTTCTTGGTTGCACATTTTAAATCCTTGAGGAATGTTTAGTAAACCAAAAACAACTCATCACTCGCTCATCTTTTGAATTTTGAAGTTTGTGTGTTTTGTTTGAGGACAAGCAAAAGATTAAGTTTAGGGGTATTTGATGAGTTAATTTTATACTCATAAATTAAATATATTTATCTTATCTTTTTTCCTTAATTAAGCATTTATCTCCCTTTTTTTTTGTGTATAATTTATAGATGGAGAAAAGACTAGAAAATGGACTCAATTGGAGGAATCAAAACTAAAATGTGGTTTTTTGATAATAATGTCTATAAATCAAGCAGAGAAAATAAATTCATTGAGGATGGCTGAGTAAAGAGCATTATCTAAAAGAATTGAAACATAAAGATTCAAGGTAGAACACCCAATGTTAAAAATATGTTTGCTGTTTGCTTTTCAACTTGATCTTACTGTAGTATTTTGACTGTATCTCAGAAAAATACATATATAATATGTACAAAATTTGATAGATGAATAGCTGACACAATTTCATACAACTTTCATATTTATGTGATTCGAAAATTCAGACATCCAAATGGGCAAAAATAGGCTAGAATAGAACATGTTTACTGTTACAGTCTAGCCCAACCTTACTAGAGTATTTAGGCCTTATTTCAGAAAATACATAATCAATGCATAAAACATTTGGTAGGTGAATAATAGATTTAATTTTCTACAACTTTCATATTCACGTAGTTAGCAAAATCAAACATTAATATGGTCAGAATTGGGCTAGAATAGAATCTGATTGCTGTTATAGTCCAACCCGACCTTGCTCTGATATTTTGGTCATAAGTCACATATTACGTATCCCGTTTGTCCAAAATTTATATGGCTGGAAAGATAATGAAATTATATACAACTTTTATGTTTATGGGGTCAGTAGATTTGGTGGATATGAAGTAATAATTCAAGGATTACTTTCAGTGCCCAATTTGTCAACTTAATACAACTTGTTAGCCACCATTGTTGACAATTACCACACCTAATTATATCTATAAATAGAGGGCTTAAGAAGGCTTGTGGGAGATCTAAGAGTAATCTTGGGAAAGCTTTTGTTGAAGTTCTAAGTGCTTGTAATATTTTTCTCTCTTTAGACATTTTGTATCTTTACTTTCTTTCATAATATTATCATGCTTCTTCATCTTTCATTTTGCTTTCTTACCTTGATTAAGGAGAAATAATCTCTTAATGCTAAGGTGAAAGGGTGAAACTCTTGGTATGAAAATAATAATTTATATAACTCTTAGTTTTAATATTTGTATTTGACGTTGTATTTATCTTTTTATTTGTTTTCTTGTTATTTTCTTTCTTAGAGGATGTTTTTGTTGCCCCTCTGTTATTTATTTTCTTGTTATTTTCTTTTTTAGATGAAGACTTTGTCGTCCATCTGTTGTTATTTTCTTTCTTAAATAATGACTTTGTTGCCCCTCTGTTATTTATTTTCTTGTTATTTTCATTTTTAAAGGATGGTTCTGTCACCCCTCTGTTGTTATTTTATTTCTTAAAGGATAGCTTTGTTGCCCCTCTGTTATTTTTTTTCTTGTTATTTTTTTTCTTAGAGAATGACTTTGTTGCCCCTCTATTATTTTCTTTCTTAGAGGATGGTTTTGTCGCCCATCTGTTGTTATTTTCTTTCTTAGAGGATGGCTTTGTTGCCCCTTTGTTATTTATTTTCTTGTTATTTTCATTTTTAGAGGATGGCTTTGTCGCCCCTCTGTTATTATTTTATTTCTTAAAGAATGGCTTTGTTGTCCTTCTGTTATTTATTTTCTTATTATTTTCTTTCTTAGATGATGGTTTTGTTGCCCCTTTGTTATTTATTTTAGTGTTATTTTCTTTCTTAATAGCTAGTTTTACCTCCTACTTTATGTTATTATTCTTGACTCTGCCACCTATCTACTGTTATATTTTTCTTTCTTTTACATCTTTTCATTTTTAATTTTGTAAAGTGTAAATCTTGATACAATGTAGACAATCTTTGACACAATAAATGCTTGAATCATTCTTGATTTATTGTAGACAATATAATTATTGGCATAGTGTATACTTGAATCTATTTTACAAGAGTTGTTTTATTTTTAGTAATACAATAAAAAGAAGGTAAATACACTTCATATGTAAACCAAAGTGAGTTTAAGGTAACATATCTTCTGAATGGAACCTTATTTATGTGAGGATTCCATTTAAGTAAAAGAGTTAAAATTTATTTTTATTTGATATACCAAGAGTGGATCCCTTAACTTTAGCATGTTTCTTTACTTTGAATACATTCCTATTTTATTTCAGTATTTTATTTCTTGCATACTTTACTCAAAATTCTTCTCACAAAAGAAAATCTTGACAATTAGGTTAGAAATATTTATTTTGGATCTGAATTAGATTTTCTGTCAACTGGTAATCCTTGTAGGATCAACCTCGCATACCACTAAATCTATACTCTAATAGATTCGTACGCTTGCAAGTTTTAATTAAAACAAAAACACTTGTGACTTGTTTTAATAGATGTTCTCCAAGTTTTACTTGCAAATTCATATTTGTTTGCTTTTTACTAAAATTACATTCCATATATTCTGTTTTATTTCTAGTTATACGAAAATTACGTATTTCTAAAATTTGTCTCCATGACTCTAATTTCTTATTTATTTCATCTTTGATTCACCAATTAAGACTATATCATCTGCAAAAATAAACATCGATCCCCCAAATCTTGTGTATGTTCAGTAACTGTGTAAGAGCCAGGTTTTTTTTATATGCGTTCAGTTTTATCTTGATTTATACTGCAAGTGAATTTCCTTAAACTTACTAAACTATAAGAATAACATACCACATATTTATATCATCACTCCACAAGAGGTTACATCAGTATTAGAGTTATATAAGAGTAACACCAGATACTACTCATGACATCAAAATAAAGAAACACTAGGAATTATTCTTCCAAAAATATACACTGGTTACACTACATAATGTACATCATACTGACTAGGCCCTGGCCTAGCACCACACCCCTAGAGTGCATGGGGTGATAGAGGGGGTGGTGCCGATGCCGGGATCTCTACTACGTTCATTATCATTACATCTTGTAAGACGGTGAACTGGCCTAGGAGGGGCACGTCCACTACCTGTACCTTTAACATCAATGTAGGCATCTCAGTTGCTATTATCTGAACACATCATCAAAATTAATGAGAATAAAATCTCAATAGGTCCAACATTAACAATTTATTATGAAAGTAAAACAAGTGACGTGTTCAGCTGCATAGGCTACAGAAAACATTATTTAAAGCTATAATCAGTGCATATAATATAAAATGATTGAAATGCATACAACATGCATACACCAAAAATTTCTCGGTTGTTAATAGGTCACTGTCACTTGGTCGGAGTGGCCATAACCCATGGCTCACTCAAGGCTAATAGAGCGTCCCCTATCCGGTACTGTCTCACAGCCATTACGACCTCTCAAGTCACCTTACCACCACAAGGTATAGCATGTCGCTAGGTTACCTTGCCACCATAAGGGTCATCCCAATATCTTATTTCAAAATATAGGTGTATCACTTACACATCACACCATCACATATGCCACTTATGCTTTTAAGCATTCACTTCATATGCATCACATACACCTTTGAGATCATGCATCTCATGAATATACAATTTACATATATATCATACATGCCTTTCACTAGGTCATTCACTCTTATATTTTCATTAATGCAACATATATACAACACACACACATGCCTCATCTGCATATACCTCATCCATTTACCATGCATGTATTGCACACATGCATACACTTCTCATTCATATGCATCTCATCAATACATCTTGTATACATCTCACACACATCTTATCTATATGAACATCATCAATGCATCATGCATTCATCTCACATACATCTCATCTATATGATTCTCATCAATGCATCTTACATACATCTTATCTATATGCAATATGTGATTTAATTTCTCATAATAAAAAGTTATAATTCACACTACAATGCATCATTAACAAGGTATTAATTTGTATTTAAGTTTCCCTTAACATCATTCATTCATTGGGGTTCATTTAAAGCCTTCAAAATGAAAAATAGGGCTATTTCAACCTCAAGCACAGCTTTCCTGTGTCCCAAGGCACGGCCATGCTTTAAAATTATGCAAACCGTGCTGCAGAATCTCAAAAATAGCCCCCAACACGGCCTGGTCGTGTCTTTAAACACGGCCGTGTTTTGAGCTGTAGTCTGGCGATCAGCCTGACCTTCCTTTACTCTCCAAGCTATAACTTCCTCATTTCAACTCTGATTAAGGAGATTTTGGTGTCTATGGAAAGCTAAGAGAATTATCTACAAATTTTATGTTTAATAATTTTATAGATTTCAACTATAGTTAAATATAAAAGTGTTACAAACCCAACATCGTGATTCTGCGCGTTAAATCTTACCTTTCTTCACTCGTTAAAGCATAACTCTCTCATATAAGGTAGGATTAAAGTGATTCCAGAGGGGATTTAACCATAAGACACAAATATACAACTTTTATGTTGAATACATCTTATAATTCGACATAAATCAGGAAATACATATTTATTCATTCAGACCATCGATTTTCATCCATCCAAAGCCAATTTTCAGCACAAAACATGCAATACATATGCATCCAAACCTTTGCTCTACATGGATATTCATATGATCAATCCAATACATGCATAAGATACCTCCATCAACAAAAACTTACAAGTATTCATACACATGTCATCAAGATTTCAAGCTTCATAATTAATTAATGTTAAACCTACCTTAAGAACTCCTTGGATTCTTTCTTCTTGATGCCTTTCTCTCTTCTCTCTCTCTCTCCTTCTTCCTTCTTCCTCTTCTCATTCTTGGCTACGTTTTTGTTTCTAATTCCTCTCCCCCTTTGATCAAATTATTGAGTCTTATCTCTAATATTTTGATAAAATAGCATTCCTTCTAAAAGTTACTCCTTCTTATTCTTTGCCCCTTATTTCTCTAATTATTACAAGATTGCCATACCATTAGCATATGACTAAAGCCTTGTTTGGCTTCCTCCAATTCCCTAAATAAAATTTAGTTGATCTTAGAGACACATTTTATTCATAATTCTAGCCCCTCTCTCACTACTTAATTCTATTCTAAGAGGTTAAAAAATTAAGGTTTCATCCTTCCTAGTTTTTTCTCCTAAAAAGAGAATTAATATTTTTCCCCCATCCTTTGAACCTATAAAATCATGCCATAACATAGAATTAATTGAGGGATGTTACAAACTGCGTCCAATATCAAGTTAAAAAAATATATGCTCAGAGATGATCATTGATGTAGCCCTATAGTTGTGAAAAAATCATTTGTGTCTCCATTTTGTGTTCTCACACAAGTCGTGATCCTATCTTACATATTTTGAATTGCTTGAATATACGCAATACGTACTCCTTTCTTTTCCAAAGCCTTCTAGAAATCCTCTCTCAACACTCTATCATATGCCTTTTCCAAATCAATAAAAACCATAGGTATATCTTTTTACTTCCCTTGATATCTTTCCATCAATCTCTATAATAAGTATATTGCTTCCATGGTTGACCTTCCTGGTATGAAACCAAATTGATTCTATGTGACTTGAGTACTTTGTCTTAATCTCTGCTTAATGACCTTCTCCTATAACTTCATAGTATGGCTCATGAGCTTAATCCCCCTGTAATTGGCATAATTTTGTATGTCCCCCTTATTTTTATAGATAAAGATTAAAGTACTTCTCTTCTATTCATCCAGCATTTTCTTAGATCTCATTATCACATTAAACAACTTAGTGAGCCAACTTATACTTTTCCTACCTAGACCTTTCCACACTTTAATAGGGATATTATTAGGTCCTACTGGTTTGCCATTTTCCATTCTCTTCAAAGCCTTCTCTACTTCAAACTCCTAAATTCTACAATAAAAGGTATAATTACGGTCCTCCTCTGTAATATTTAATTTATCAGAGTAACATGCCAACTCATGCCCTTCATTAAAAAGTCTTTGAAAGTAACTCTTCCATCTTTCTTAGACATATTGCTCTCTTACCAAGATATTACCTTCTTCATCTTTAATACATTTCACTTAGTCTAGGTCTCTTATCTTTCTTTCCCTACCCTTCACAAGCCTAAAAAATTTTCTTTCCCCATCCTTAGTTCCTAAAGATTGATATAGCCTTTCAAAAACTCTAGATTTCGCTTCACTCACAGTCTTCTTAGCGTCTTTCTTAGCAACTTTAAATTTTTCTCAATTTTGTTATCTTTACATAAGTGCCACATTTTATAACACTCACTTTTAACATCAATCCTATTTTGCACCTTTGCATCCCACCATCAAAATTCTTTACCCTTTGGTTCAACGCCTCTTGATTCTCCAAGAATCTCTTTTATTATTTTTCTAATCCCTTTAGCCACTTCTTCCTACATATCGTTCGCATTTCCCTAAAACTCCCGAAACCCCTCTTCCTCCACCCGTCTTTGAAAGCTCATTTGTTTTTCATTCTTCAAATGCCACCACCTAATTCTTGGGGCCGTTTTTTTACTCTTTCTTTCAACTCTTCTCTTAACCTGTACATCCAAAACTGACACTTTGCGTTGGGCAGCCAAACTCTCTCCAGGTATGACTTTGAAATCTGTGCAAAACTCTGTCTGATTTCTATACCAAGAAGAAATCTATTTTGACACTACACACAAGCTATATAGCGCGTTACTTCTGGACAATGACCTAGTCATAACACTATCGCTTCGTTGATCCATGTTAATGTAGATACAATAAATTTTTACGTTGGTTGTCGTAAGCCTAACATAACCCTTCTCTTTTATCTGGGTTTGGGACCGGCTATACGAATATAGGCAGAGTTTAAATATAATATAGAATAATTACAAAAATATTTTTGATTACGGTGTGACACCCCTCAGTTTTGAAGCTAATGTGTTTTGCCTTACTAGATAAATTTGATATTAAACTGCTATATTGTCCCCTTAAATGATCTTGTTTTGTTTAAAATGAATATGATTTTATTTTGGTATATATGAATGTGGTTTGTTTGTATTATGTAACATCCCTAATTTCATTTCTTTTATTAATAAAGGTACATAAATATTTAATTAAGGAAATAAAAATTATTAAATAATTTTTAGATATCTAAGAAAATATAAACCTTAGAAATTCTTCACCTTATGTGTATAAATAGAGAATGTTTCTAACATTAAGGGAATAGGTAAAGAGAAAAAATCTAACAGGAAAAATTAGAAATAACATCCTAAAGAAAGGTGAAATTCTTGGGTAAGGAAGATAAATTTTTGGAAGTAAGTAAAGGTCTTAAAATTTCAAGAAGATTGAATTAGGGTAATTTTTTTCAAATTTAAGAGCTAGAGTTCCTAAATTTAATATCTTCATCCATACATTGGGCCTTCACCAATGGACACTTCATAGAGTTTTTTTTATGTCACATAAGTTTCTAGCAAGCCAATTAGATAGCCCAAGCAAGAGATATAACATAGATTTAGACTAGGATATAGAAGTTGGACCGATGGCTCAAAAATCATGAAAATGTGACCAAGCCCTCCATGAGAGGTAGAATTTCAGCCAAAGCAAAGGAAATAGGCAAGAAAAGTCCAAATCCAAGAAGAAGAAAAATAAGAACCATGTGATGAAATAGTAGTGTAATAATAATCAAGATTAGATCACATAACATTAGGATAAAACATCTATATCCTACACTCATAATTTCAGTTAGCCATGTGATGATATAGTAAGTGATAATACATGGCATTAGGACAAAACATCTCTATCCTTCACTCATAATTTCAGCAAGCCATGTAATGATATAGTAGGTAATAATACATGACATTAAGACAAAGCATCTCTATCCTACACAAATAATTTCAGCCAAGCAAGGGAGATTCAATGGTTGAAAATTTGCCACTTAGAAAGGCAAATCTATCATACTTGAGTGAGACAAAAAAAAAAGAAATGAATCCTTAAATTAAGGGGACCTTGCCCCTTGTCTTGAGAACATTTTATCATAATTTTCAAATAACAAATCCTCTTTTTGCTATGCATATCTTGACTAAGGGAGAGGAAGACAAGAACATGATTTGTCTTCCCTCAAAAAGCAGCCAAGTACATCCTAATTGTTATAAGGTAAACTCATAATTATGAGAGGATGACCACTTGATAATGTATTTAAGTAAAAACCACTCTTATATAATTAGAATTTCGTCCAAGTGAAGGAGAGGGAAAAACAAAAGCAAGGTAGAGTGAGGAAAGGAGAAGAGGGGAAGGAAGAAGGAGAAGTCTAGAGGACTAGTACTCAAGGTAAGTTAGCTTAAGTTCCACTTGAATTCATCTTTTCTCTTCATTCTTGGGGTTTAAAACTCACCCTCCCTCTCTTATTCAAGCTGCTAGAAAAGCTAAAAGAAGGGAGAAATCTTGCCACTTTCTTCAAGAGAAAACAAGAAAAAGAATTCACTAAGTGACCTAGGGAGATCTTTAGGTAGGTTTAACAATATCTATTTTTGAAGAAATTTTTTGAAATTTGTAACATTCATATGAGATTTTGATCTTAGAACTTTGAGGAAATTTACAATATTTTCTACTTTGATGATTGGCCATGGATATTGCTATATAATGTTACATGTTAATCTTGTATGTGATGGATGTTTTGAATACTTCGGTTAGTGTGGAAAGTTTTGCATAGATATGGCTATAGGTGACAAAATTTTAGGGCTTTTATGCTGTTGTTATGTATATTTGAATGTGGTGAAAAATTGATGGAATATAATCAGATTGATAAAATGAGTATGGCCTTAAACACTTAGAAGAAGACTATGAGAAATTTATGTTGGGAAACACTCTTAATAATACATGATTTGATTTATGTTTTCTTGAGAAGTAGATGATGGAATATGTTAAATTAAGTGTAAGGAATCTAATTAAAATTTTGAAATGAGTAATCTTATGTGTAGAAGTAAATTAGGAAGAAAATGGAAAAGGACGTAGTAAAAGGATGAACTAAAACCTTAGGAAGAATTTGGTTAGAAAACTGGATTTCAAAGTAATTAGGGAAGCTTCTGTGTTTGAATTTTTGGAAAGCATTGGTTAGTAATTAAAATAAATAGATAATATGAAAAACGTAGATATATGTCTCACATATTTGTAGCCACTAGAATCACCCAATTTGGAGTTTAAATGGGAGAGATATTATCCGATTAGTAAGCAGTAGTCAGAAAATGGTTAACCAAGGAAGAATTTGTTAGGTAAGTTTCTATGTTTAAATTTCTGGAAAAAAATATGTAGGGAATTAAAAGAAATGGCTAACATAAAAAATATAGATATATGTCTCAAGAAGTTTTAGCCACTATAATCATTCAATTTGGAATCCATATAAAGGAGATATGGTCAGATTAGTAAACAGTGGTCAGAAATTAGTTAACCTGGGAAGAATCTATTAGGTAAGCTTCTGTGTTTGAATTTCTGAAAAAGTTTATAGGAAATTAAAAGAAATAGTTAACATAAAAAATATAGATATATGACTCACAAATTTTTAGCCATTGAAATCACTCAATTTAGAATCCATAGGAGGGAGATATGGTCAGATTAGTAAGTAAAAGTCAAAACCTACCCAGGAATAAATAACATTAAATTTGAGGGAGTAATAACACTAAGATTTCTTACGATTTCACTACCATATTCAACATAATAGTGTTAGATGATTATCTTAGCTTTAAATGAATACCAAGATCACCTCAATCGGAGTTAAAATGGGGGAATTATAATCTGATTAGTGAGAGATAAAAATAATATTTAAAAAAGAAAAAGAATCTTATACATGAAAATAATAAATTACTAGTGTATGCCCAAACCTTTGCCATTGCATGAACTCCTTACCATCTTAAGTGTGTAATTTTGACATGGAAATATTTTATAAAGTGATATTTGAAAATGATTATATTCATGGCATGATTGCATTTTACCAATGATTTTTGGTAATGATTATACTTTGATAATCAATTATGACATGTGAGTATAATGAACATACTTGTTATTGAAATCATATTTTTGGCTATTAATATGAAAAGAAAAGAAAAGAAAAGAGACGAGCACAGTCACATGACGGTCCGTGTGGTGCACCAATAGATGACGCCCTACTTACGACTATGATTATAATAATTAAAAAAGAAAGAGAAAGTATGTCATGTCAGACAGAGCGAGAAAAGCATGTACCGGAGAGTAAAAAATACTTACCCTGATCAAGGTAGCTTGATATAAAAATAAGTTGATAGCCATCATATGATATTCTAAAAATAGTTATTCATGTCATACATGTTATTATTGTACAATTTTCATATGCATAAATAAAATGCATTCATGTGACCTAAGACATTTGTTATAGCTTATACAGATGAACATGACATAATAAGCTATATTAATGATAATTATGACTTATTGTTGAACATACTGGGATTTAATTCTCACTATATTTCTATATCATATTCAAAAGACTAAATATGAAAATTTTCTCTATGAACGGCTTTTAACGCACGTTGGGTCGAGTTGGCTAAGATCCCGGTGAAGGTATAACCACCTACACCCGTATCCTTAGAATTGGTCAACATGGATGAATAACATATAGACATATATGTGTTTAACTTTTGTACGGACGTTTCTAATTAATGATGTGTATATGAACCCAGAATTGTTTCAGTATTAATGATATACCATAAATCTTAATTATGTTTGGTTAATTTAATTAAATATTATTATGAGTTAAATAGTTAGAAGTAAAGAAATAATGACTTCATAGGATTTTACAAATATATATATGTATATATGTAAAAAAAAAAAGTGGAGTTGTCACATATTACATGTTTTATTAAGAAAATTTATGGATTTGGAATGTAATCAAGATTTTATAAGGGATAAATGTAAGTTATGAGCTACATGGATGCCACTCAAAAGTCACATGAATGTTGCATTAAGAATTATTTTTTTGAAGATTTCCATACATTGTCTATAGAAAGGGCCACTGCCATGCCACTCTATATTTATAATTGTAGTCTTAGCTTTCTTAAAAGCCTAGGATTAGAATCCAGAAGCATCACAGACGCAACATTGAGCAACTATCGCCACAGCGTTGGAGGAAAAGACTAGATTAACCCTCTATTTTGTTTATCAAAAGTCGCTAGAGAATTTTGTAGAATACTTGAGCTTCTGCCTCTCTCCTTCTTTCCCTACATTTCTCTTTCTCTCTCTAAGTTTCTAGCTTAACCAGACATCCATTTGAGAAACTAATGCTTCCATTATGATCAACATGAAGATGATAACGATTTTTAACCAATTTTTTTTTTTTTGGAAATAATCATTTAGACTTTGGTGAACTTAAATTTTGAAAGCTTCTACTATGAAATTTTAGTTGCAAAACTAGTACATTATTTGCATCCAAGGATTAGTAAAACCCTACTATTGAAGTTCTTGTAATCATATAACATCGTTCCTACTAAACATGAACAGTCTTTTTGCATCTATGAATAGTATCATGAATAGTGCTATGAACAAAACCTGCTTACAGGATATGTCTTTTGGGTTTTCAGAGCCATTGTGCACGATTCTAACATTTGTTTAACTAATTTAGTTCTTGGAAGTTAGCTTAAAGAGCTAACCTTTTCACAAAATCAAAGCCATGTGAATAGATAATATAGACTATAGCATGTTCTATTGTCTTTTCAAATTTTAATACTATGTTATATATGTTTTGTGAATATGTTTGATAAACTAGAAATCTCATATGCTTAATGTTTATATTCTTGTATTTTTGTTGTGATAATGAATACTTTCTGTTCCATCATTTTGAGGCTTTAATATGCAGGACAAGTACTTCTATGTAATACTCAAAATTTGAATTGAGTTATGATTTATAAAACTTTCTTAAATGTTTTTGTCTCAAAGGCATCCAATAGTGGAATTATGTAAATAGGCCACATTGAGGTCTTTGGTTTCTAATATCTTATTGATATGTAGTATGGTTTCTATAAAATACATTCCTCCATTACATGATTTGAGACATCATTATTTGAATCAAGAGCTCAAGTATTACTTTTGAGATATAAACTACATTAATAGATGACTCTAATGACAGTGATTTATTTTATGATTAAGAATTGCATTGAAATTATGTTCTAGTATTATGTGCATTGTTTATAAGTATGGCACTAGAGGTGGCTCTAGAATTAGAATATGGAATTGCTATAAATTTTGAAATGACTTTGATGACAGAGATTGAACAGATTATATCCTAACTTAATATGAATTATGAAAACACTTTATAATATGATATTGAGGAGAAGTCTTGTCAGAAACATTGTCTATTAATAACAGTAAATGCTAGTTTTTATGTACTTTTTTAACCCTAGCTGGCATGAGTGTCGTCAACCTTGTGTGTTGGTCAACACACAGGATCTATTAAAGGTGTGACTAAAATGCATCCTACTATTATTGTTATTGATATAAATAAAATTTTCAATTTGCTAGGCGACTGCCATTTGTAATATTTGATAGTGATTTCCTTTCCCTTACTATGTGCTTGAGAATTTATATATAGTTTTGATATGGAATCCTTCCAATCAATCTTTGATCAGTAATGAATTATTTTATTCTATTTTATTTCAATCTATTTTATTGTAT
Source organism: Gleditsia sinensis (assembly GCA_037074535.1). NCBI lineage: Eukaryota > Viridiplantae > Streptophyta > Magnoliopsida > Fabales > Fabaceae > Gleditsia > Gleditsia sinensis. Next base: position 33,009,878 of record CM073467.1, on the reverse strand, counting down.
TTATTTGATTGTCAAAGTGATAAGATCTTCGGTTTCCTTGTTAAGATTAAAATATTTAGATATGTTAATTTACTAATACTGTATTTACTAACCAATATAAATTTTGATTGTGATTTCGATCTAAGCCCACATAATTTGCAAGCTATATGGGTGATATAAGATATTATCCTACATTAGCTTTGAAGTTTAAGGTAAGTTTGCAATTTTGGATATAGTTATTTTTACACTGGGGTTACAAGATCTTTTGTGAAAGTATTTTCTTAAGAATTTATTGTATCTTTCTAATATGATTAATAACAAGTTTTAAATGAAGACGTTTTGCTCATATAAAGCTTAAATATTAAGTACGAAAATATGAATTTAATACTTATTCTAAAGGACTTGTTAAGTTAATGATTATTTAATTTGAATAATTAAACTTTTCTAATCCTTAAGGTTAGATTTTATTTCAAGTCTCCGATTATAGTATTATTTTTTATAAATCCTTTTCTAAAAGGTTTTATGTTTATTAATATTAGCTTTGAATTGAATTGATTGTTTTATGCAAAACTCATATGTATTGTTTGTTCTATTCCATTATGGTATATATTTTATTTGCCCATTGAATCGCAAGACTCACTCCCCCTCAATTTTTTTCTTGTTTCAGATAAAGTTTAGAATCCAAGTGCGCAACGAAAATAATAGCTGATAAAGAATTATGAATTACTAAAATTTGAAACCTACTGAATTTCCTTTATATTGACTGCTTTATTATAATACTAAGAATGCTTATGACTTGCATACTTGAATTATGTTCTAGATTGTTTCTCAAAAAGTATTATAGTGTTTGTAATGATTTCACTTCTTTAATTTTGTTTAATCAGTTCTTGTTTACTAACCAAACAAATGATTACTTAAACATCTTTTGACAACAAGTAGTTAAATATTCTTAGGGATTAGAATTTGAAAGCTTATTTGATTACTTTAGTTAAACATTTATATAGAAGAAATCAAATAATAAAATCTTGCTTAATAGTATAAAAAAACTATTATGTAGATTTTTTAACAGAATTACAAGCTAGAGGCCAAATGGATTTATGGACGGAATGCCTCACAGATTCACGAGTGGTTTGCCTGACAAATACTAAAGTATTATTAAAGACTTCAATCATACATGACAAACAAAATTCCGGATACATCAATATCCATAATTCAATTCATGATTTTATGGTTTTTTATCTCTTTATTTGTTTAACGGTGTTAGGTCAAAAGATAGCATTGGATCTTTTTAAAAAAATAATATTTTAGGGGAGAAATTGAATATTAAGCTAAAATTTAAGTGTAATGAACCCAGTTAATTCACCATTTTTTTCATATTTGTATATATATATATATATCCAACTAACTTATTCATTACTAAAGTCATTACTTTTTTCTCTCTCTTTATCTCTTAGCACAATAAAATATATATTATATTTGTTAATAGTATACATACATTTAATACTATTCAATATACAAATATCAGCAAAGTGTGCAAACTTATAGTTTTCATTAACTTTTAGTGATACTTTCATTAGATTAGCAAAACTATGTACTTGCAATAATAATTAAGATACTACCTATAGCACAAAAATAAGAGGTATTCAGTTACTATTCTAAAAAAATTAGTTAGTCTCATAATATACAATATCATACTACAAACTACATAGACTCATCCATCGGTGGGTGCTCCTTGCTGTGAGATGAGGGCTGGTGGAGGTGTGTCGACAGATATCTCTACTAACTCTACAATCGTCAATCCCTGCACCATATCAATAAACCCTAGGAATGGCAACTTAACCTACTCTATAGTGAACATAACAGACATCAGATAGATCTGCATTTTCTACCTATTCTTATCTAAATATAGCAAGAAAAGGTAGTGAGGATATAATTTCCAGTAAATTCAATATTAAAGCAAACAATATTCAATATATATACTATACTATATCCAACTATATAAGTTATAGAATTTATCAACTATATGACACAAATACATATATCATCTACACAATATCATACAAATACAACATGTAAATGCATCGCATATATCTATGAACATCCAGCTATACCCACAAATCATCACATCGAGGCATATATAATTTTTCATAAAATTCTTAACTTGTGGCTGTTCATATAATTTTCATTTTATGTTGTCACAGGCACAAATCATCCCACATCGAGGCATATATAATTTTTCATAAAATTCTTATCTTGTGGCTATTTGTATCATTTTCATTTTATGTTGTCACAGGCACAAATTCACCCAAAACTTCATTGCCTCCTCGCTTGGTTCGGATATAGCTAGTAATCTCATCCGTGAATAAAGCGTCCCCTATCTAATACTAACACGGTAAGCCACATGACCAAACTAATAGAGAGTCACCTATATGAGGGTCTTTTCCCTATAGCTTTCTCCTTAATAGAGAGTCACCTTACTCATGGTCATTTCTTTGTAGATTTTTTTTTCTTTTTTCATAAACAACCAAAATATGATATTTCTCACATCACAGCTAGTGCGTACTGTCGTAGGTACAACCAAATTGATACCTTACCTCTCAACTAACCTGTAGTAGTGAGAGTAAGGGTCGATCCCATAGAGACTAGTATTACCTTATGTGATTGAGGAAATGGGGGATTAATAAGTGTAAATAAAATAAGGTAAATACAAATGAAAGTAATTAAGAAAGTAATTAATGATAAAGGTGTTGGTTTCTATTGATATCTACCGTCAAGAGATTGCATTGATCATTGACAATATAATCAATCTGTAATTGAATATCTATCATTGGGCTTCTAACCCTGTTCCTTCGTAAGTTTAGTAAATTGATGATAATCACACCAATTAAACCCTAATTAAAAAAAATCTTTTAGCACATCGATAAAGCATAACTCATTAATCGCATAAAGAACTAAACAAACTGACAGAGTTAAACAAATATAAACACATCGGCTACATCTAATTTAGTTAATTATTCATCATAGGGTTAATGATTTATAATCCAAAATCCTTAATCCTATTTGCTTTATGAATATAGTGATGAAAACTTTGTTCAAAACCTAATTCAACAGTAGATTAAGACAAATAATATACTGATGGGCCTCCTAGCAATCATATGAATAATCATTGAGAAAAGAAGAGCAAATGAATAATCAATACTCAATTAAGATTCAAATAATAAAATCAAATCCAAATCTCACAATGCATAACGATCCCTTGAGGTTCCAATCTTCCTCTACCAACTAAAAATAAATCAGTCGCATAGGGCCATAAGAAAATCTAAAAAAGAATTAAAGAAGAAAATTCAGAGCTTGAATGATTAAATTCCTCCCTTGATGCTTGCTTTCTCCCCCCCCCCCCCTCTTTATAGATTGGCTTCTCCTCCTTGAAATAACATTTTTTTCTAGGTCAAAATTTGGCCCATCAAGCTTCATTTGGAGTTAGAAACCACTAAAAATCATGATCTTAGCATTCTAGTGCAGCGGTGAGTGTCGTGGCGCTTCAAAAACTGACTAACAGGGCACCACAATGCCTGAGCTAGTGCTAGGGTGCTCTGGTTCTAACGCTCGGGCTACGCAGTACTGGGGCTCGAGCGCCGTAGGCCCCTGCAAATTCTAAAATTTGCAAAAGTTCCCAACACAAAATTTGTAGCTCTATTTATCTTCTTTCCATATCCACTAGAATCACCTTAATCAGATCTAAATTGAAGGAGATATGCCAAAATTAGTGACCAAAGGTCAGGATTCATCCTGTTATACTGTGATTCTGATTTGCAAGCTCTGTAACACTAAGAAATCTCCCGAATTTGACAAAGTATTCAACATAAAAGTTGTAGATAATTATTTTAAATTTTCACAGCCACTTGAATCACTTTTCTTGGAGTTTGTATGGGGGAAATATGTTCTAAAAAGTACTAAAAGGTCTGGAATCACTACAATTCAGCATTTTTTCATGAATTTCTTATCTTTTTCTTTTCTTTTCTTCTTCCTTTGTTCCTACAACACAAAATAAAAAACTAAGCTAATTCCTAATCATATTTTACTTAAATAAAAAAAAAAGTAAGTTTAAAGGTATTAATATCATGCTTAATTAAGATCACATCAAATACCCCCACACTCAACCTTTTGCTTGTCCTCAAGTAAAATAATCCCTAATGACGAAAAACAATAATCAATATATGTAGTGAGTGTTAGGCTTATCAAACGTTTTCCTCATAACATGAAAATATACTCGAGAAAAATTTTGGAATGTCACAATCATGCACATGACTAACACAAATACAATCCATTATTTTATTCTTTTGAATCGCTAGTGTGTGTGTGTTCTTGGGTCAATAAATTTTCTTTTACCCAAATGAGTTTATATATCCCAAAATTTTGGTTGTAGATCTCTAATTAGTTTAGGATTTCCATCTCCACTAATGTAGGCCAAAATTACCTCTAGGATCAATAGAACTTTATTTAGCTTGTAATATGGCCACGGTATAAGATAGGATAAAGGATACCAATTTAGGCTCAATCACCCAGCACCACATAGTTAAATATGATTTCTTGAACTTTTCAAAATTTGGGGAGATTTTTCCCTCCACACTCATTTTCTTGCTTCAATTGAATTTAATCCATCATTTTCCTTGAATCTCTAACTTTTTTTTCACAGCATTTACTTCTATCCTCTTCAGATTTTTCTTCTCTTTCCTTTGCATAATTCTTTTTTTTTTCTTTGCATAATTCTTTTCTTTTCCACCCTTCCACCCTTTTGTAAATAAAGCTCTACAAAACAAGTATTCAGAAAAATAATCATGGCGTGAGTGAATACGATCAAAAATAAGAATATTCATATGAAATTTGGCTTTCGACTCATTTGTGATTTTTAGAAGGAAAAGTTCATTAAGCTCAAAATAGAGGAACTAAGGATATTTCATTGCTTAGGTTAAACTTGAAAGGCTCAATCTCTCAAATAATGCCTAATCATCTCCTAAATAATAGCATTAGTCTAGGATTTCGTCTCAAGCATCATTTAAATAAGTTCTAGAATCTTGTTGAGATCGTGAAATATTTTTGAATTATATAAAAATTCTCTAAGTAAAAGATAAATTGAATGCCCAAAGTTATTGTGTAAAAATATTTTAGGATTCTAAAGTCAAAAGTAATAAATTGCAAAAGGGATAAAATTGCACACAACCATGAATTTTCTACATTTTTCAAGAGCTAAAAAAAATTTGGATAGTCATATCATTGGATTGGTTATGCCTAACATCCCAAAACATAAATTGAAACACTCATACAATCACTCAACTTGCTAAACGCAATAAAAGTGCATTAATAGTGAAAATTAGAAAATTGATACTCAAAATAGGGTCACAATTCTTCAAACAAATATACTTCTACCCCCACACTCAAACTTTACATTGTCTTCAATGTAAAAGAAAGATACGAATAGGGAAGGATATATAAAAACATATGAGTTAAGTGACTTCCTGAATTTGTTTGGGTTGGAATGAACGTGTTGCATTGTTGGACCCTGAAATTTTTTGATATCCACCTTCTTCTTTTTTTGACTATGTTGGGTTGCCACCCAATAAGCGCCTTTGTTTAAATTCGTTGGCTCGACTTATGTCATTTATGGAGAATCCTTGATGTCTATTTTGAATTGACTTGCCTTTGAATGTGCAGAATTTGGAGGTTCAACTGCACTATGAGGAGGGAAGTCAGCATTAGTCAAAGATTTAATTAAATAATAACTCAACTTACCTGGGAATAACCGATGTCTTGAGTAAATTTTGGCATCTAATTTAATTTCATCTTTTTGAGTTTTTGTCAAAGCAGGGGGCAACTTTCCTCTATCTTTGAGTAAGGCATATTTATTTGAAGTTATCACTAGGGGTGGCTCTCCATTGTATATGCATTTTAAGTGACTAGGGAAGCTCTTTAAGCCTAGGTCAGAATATTGAAAAATAGAAGGTATAGGTATCTTATTAGAAATTGGTAACAATAAAGAAATATCCTTACTTGTTTGCTACACTTTTGGTGCCTCCTCTCCTACTGTAATTTTCTCTTGGAATTTGGCATTCAGGGTAGATTCCATAGCCTCTTTCTTAGTAGGCTTACTAGTGTCAACTTCCAAGTCATCTTTTTCATTAAGTGTAGAATTTTCCTCTTTTTGCACTAATGATGCTAGGGATAGACTTTCAATTTCTAAATTTTGAGCCTCTAGCCGACTGACTGTTGTTGCTAGTTGATCTATTTGATTTGTTAAGTTTTGAATGATGGCCGTTACTTCTTGTTGAAATTGATGAGTACTATGTGCAAGAGATTTAATGATTTCTTCTAAAGAACTACTTTCTTGGGAATCCTGACTGTCTAGGATAATAGGCCTGTTGGTTATGCTGAAAATTTGTAAAATATTGTTCTCCAAGCCTATTTTGTGCATTCTCGTATGTAACACCTAACTTCTAGCTTCATTTTCTTATATCTAAATCGTAGAATGTTCCTTATTATTTATATTTTTTTTTTGGCATTGTCTAACTAACCCATAATTTTACCTATTCATTTATATCATTTGTAATCCTTCTTGCATAAGCATAAATGTGCTTCAGGCTATCCTAAGCACTTTCAAAATTCAATTCCATCTAGGCAATTACCTAAGCATGCTATGTAATACTTACAACATAAAGGATCTCATGCCATAAAGGAAAGGAGTACAGTCCATAGTTTACATTACATCACATTATAAACTGTCTAATAAGAACTTGGCACTTAATTAAGATGTCCCACATAAATATTACACAACCAAAGCAATTACAATCATGAACATATGAGTCAACCCTGAGACCCCTGTTGCTCACTTCTGGCTGGAGTACCTGGAATGTGATTATGTGGATATAAAAAGTGAGATGACAATCTCAATAGCTAGCAAAGTTTTCAGAAAAATAGTGCACATTCCATTCCTTAAAACATCTCAAATTATTTCACTGAAATATAAGCATTGACCATACATCATACATACGGCATCTTGGTCACACTAGGGACCCATAACATCATGGTCTACTTACCCAATGCAGTCAATACGGCCATACCTGCAAAGGGCTATGCATCTCCTATTATTGGCCAATCGTGAGGGAAATGGGGCTTATATACTTGGCACCCTTTTGTGCACCCCCCTTAATTCCCGAAAATGCATACATAACATATCTTTAGACCATCATTCATCATAGCATAAAAGTCAGGCAATTAGTGAAAATTCATAAATTCAAGTTCATAAGCATAAAGAGTGTTTTATGTAACATCCCTAATTTCATTTCTTTTATTGATAAAAGTACATAAAAATTTAATTAAGGAAATAAAATTTATTAGACAATATTTTAAATATCTAAGGAAATATAATCCTTAGAAATTCTTCACCTTATGTATATGCATAGAAAATGTTTCTAACATTAAGAGAACAAATAAAGAGGGAAAACCTAATAGGAAAGAAATTAGAAATAATATACTAAAGAGATGCAAAATTCTTGGATAAGGAAGATAAATTTTTAGAAACAAGTAAAGGTCTTAAAATTTCAAGAACATTGAATTAGGATAATTTTTCCTAATTCAAGAACTAGAGTTACTAAGTTTAAAATCTTTACCCATACATTAGGCTTTTACCTATGGACACTTCATATAGAGTTTTTTCCACTTCACATAAGTTTCTAGCAAGCCATTGGATAACCTAAGCAAGAAATAAAACATAGACTTAGACTAGGATATAGTAATTGGACCAATAGCCCAAAAATTATGAAAATGTGACCAAGCCCTTCAAGAAAGGTAGAATTTTATCCAAAGCAAAGAAAATGGGTAGGAATAAGCCCATAATGGGTAGGAATAAGCCCAAATCCAAGAGGAAAAATAAAATAAAATAAATTAGGTGATGATATAATAATGTAATAATAAAGATTATGTTACATGGTACTAAAACAAAAATTTAGCAAGTGGTGTGATTCTACATTCATCATTTTGGCAAGTGGCATGATAATACAAGGCTTTAGGACAAAAACATCTATATCCTACACTCATAATTCTAGCAAGTGGTATGATAATACATGGCATTAGGACAAAACATTCCTATCCCACACAGATAATATCAACTAAATAATGGAGATTCAAAGGCTAGAAATTTTCCACCTAAAAAGGCAAACCTATCATACTTGTTTAAGGCAAAAGAAAATGGAAAAGAATCCCTAAATCAAAGGGACCTTGTCCTTTATCTTAAGAACATATCATCATAATTTTCAAAATACAAATCTCCTTTTCCAATGCATATCTTGACTAAGGAAGAGGAAGACAAGAACATAAGTTGTTTGTTTTCCAAAAATTCAACAAAGTGTATCCTAATTGTGATAAGGTAGACCCATGATCATGAAAGGTGAATTATTTGGTGGTCTATATAAGAAAACCCACCCTTACAACATTATAATTTCGTCCAAGTGAGAGAGAGGAAAAAATAGAAGCAAGGTAGAGTGAGGAAAGGAGAGGAAGAAAGGAAGAAAGAGGAAGGAGAAGTCTAGGGGACTAAGTGCTCCAGGTAATTTAAATAATATTTCTTTTTGAAGAAAACTTTTGAAACTTATAATATTTATAGGAGATTTTGATCTTAGAACTTTTATGATTGGTCATGATGTTGCTATATCATGTTACATATTGATCTTGCATGTGATGTATGTTTGAATACTTAGGTTGGTGTAGATAGTTCTGCATGGGTATGGCTATGGGTGGCAGAATTTTAAGTTTCGGTGTTTTGATTTCTGGGAACAATCTATAAGGAATTAAAATACATGGTTAACACATGAATTATAGATATATGTGTCATGGATTTTTAGCCACTGTAATCATTCAATTTAGAGTTCATATGAGGAAGATATGTTCCGATTAGTAAGCAAAGGTCAGAAAATGGTTCATCATGGAAGAATATGTTAGCATAGCTTCTGTGTTTTAATTTTTGGGAATTATCTGTAGGGAATTAAAATAAATGGTTAACATAAGAATTAAATATATATGTGTCACGGATTTTAAGCCACTGGAATCATTCAATTTGGAGTCCATATGAGGTAGATATGGTCCAATTAGTAGTCAAAGGTCAGAAAATGGTTCATCAGGGAAGAATATGTTAGGACAACTTCTGTATTTTAATTTCTGGGAATTATCTGTATGGAATTAAAATAAATAATTAACATACAAATTATAGTTATGTGTGTCATGGATTTTTAGCCACTGTAATTATTCAATTTGGAGTCCATATGTGGTAGATATGATCCGATTAGTAAGCACAAGTCAGAAAATGGTTCATCAGGGAAGAATATATTAGGATAGCTTCTGTGTTTTAATTTCTGGTAATTATCTGTATAGAACTAAAATAAATGGTTAACATAAGAATTATATCTATGTGTGGCATGGATTTTTAACCACTGAAATCATTCAATTTGGAGTCTATATGAGGAAGATATGAGCTTATTAGTAGTCAAAGGTCAGAAAATGGTTCATCAGGGAAGAATATGTTAGGACAGCTTCTATATTTTAATTTCTGGGAATTATCTGTATGGAATTAAAATAAATGGTTAACATAAGAATTATAGCTATGTGTGTCATGGATTTTTATCCACTAGAATCATTCAATTTAGAGTCTATATGAGGAAGATATGAGCTTATTAGTAGTCAAAGGTCAGAAAATGGTTCATCAGGGAAGAATATGTTAGGATAGCTTCTGTGTTTTAATTTCTGGAAATTAGTTGTAGGGAATTAAAATAAATGGTTAACATAAGAATTAAAGATATATGTGTCACGGATTTTTAGCCACTAGAATCATTCAATTTGGAGTCCATATGAGGTAGATATGGTCCGATTAGTAGTCAAAGGTCAAAAAATGGTTCATCAGGGAAGAATATGTTAGGACAGCTTCTGTATTTTAATTTCTGGGAATTATCTGTATGGAATTAAAATAAATGGTTAATATAAGCATTATAGCTATGTGTGTCATGGATTTTTAGCCACTTCAATCATTCAATTTGGAGTCCATATGTGGTAGATATGGTCCGATTATTAAGCAAAGGTCAGAAAATTTTTCATCAGGGAAGAATATGTTAGGATAGCTTCTGTGTTTTAATTTTTGGAAATTATCTGTATGGAACTAAAATAACTGGTTAACATAAGAATTATAGCTATGTGTGTCATGGATTTTTAGCCACTGGAATCATTCAATTTGGAGTCTATATGAGGAAGATATGAGTTTATTAGTAGTCAACGGTCAGAAAATTGTTCATCAGGGAAGAATATGTTAGGATAGCTTCTGTATTTTCATTTCTGGGAATTATCTGTATGGAATTAAAATAAATAGTTAACATAAGAATTATAGCTATGTGTGTCATGGATTTTTACCCACTGGAAGCATTCAATTTGGAGTCTATATGAGGAAGATATGAGCTTATTAGTAGTCAAAGATCAGAAAATGGTTCATCAGGGAAGAATATGTTAGGACAGCTTCTGTATTTTAATTTCTGGGAATTATCTATATGGAATTAAAATAAATGGTTAACATAAGAATTATAGATATGTGTGTCACGGATTTTTAGCCACTAGAATCACTCAAGTTGGAGTCCATATGAGGTAGATATAGTCCGATTAGTAGGTAGAGGTCATAACCTATCCGAGAAGAAATAACATATACATTTAGGGAGTAATATCACCTTGATTTCTTAATATTTCGCTACAATATTCAACATAATAGTTTTACATAATTTTTTTATCTTGAAATTGACACCAAGATCAACTACATCAGAGTTAAATTGAGGGAGTTATGCTCTGATTAGTAAGAGAAGATTAGATAGGATGAAATCCTGCATCAAGAAAATAAAGAAATAAAATTAGTATTTAAAAAAGAAGATGAATCTTAATAAATGACTAGTATAGCCATAGCCATTGCCATTGTATGAACTTCTTACCATCTTAAGTGTGAAATTTTGACATGGAAATATTTTATAAAGTGATATTTGAAATGGTTATGTTCATGGCATGATTACCAATAATTTTTGGTAATAATTAGATTTTGATGAACATACTTGTTATTGAAAGCATATTTTTGGCTATCATTGTGAAAAGAAAAGAAATGAGCACGGTCACATGGCAATCCATGTGGTGCACCAGTAGGGGACGCCCTACCAACGGTTATGATCATGTTAATGAGAAAAGAAAGAGAAAGTGGGCCATGTCGGACGGAGTGAGAAAAGCCCGTACCAGAGAGTAAAAAATACTCACCCTGGCCGGGGTAGCTTGATATGAGAATAAATTGATAGTCATCATATGATATTCTGAAAATAGTTAATAATGTCATACATATCATTACTGTATGATTCTTATGTGCATAGATATAATGCATTCATGTGACCAAAGATATTTTTTGTAGTTTATACAGCTGAACATGACATGATGAACTATATTGATGGTAAATTATGATTTATTGTTGAACTTACTGGGATTTAATTCTCACTATATTTCCATATCATGTTCAGAAGAATAATATGCAGATTTTCTCTATGTCACTTATTATTACCGTACGTTGGATCGAGGTTCCCTACCTTGGGCAACTACCAACTACATCAGATGTATCTGTCGTAGATGTGACTGAGATTCTGGTGGATGTGCCACCCGCACCAGTGTCCCCGGAAGTAGTCGACATAGATGACTAGAGCTACTATGTATCTTTGTACAAATGTTTGTAAAATAATGGTGTGTAGTTTGTAAAATAATGGTGTGTATGGAAACTAAGTATTATATTATAAGTATTGTATCACTGTTAATAACAATTATGCTTGGTTAAAGTGTTTATTATTACGAGTTAAGTGGTTAGAATTAAAGTAGTAATAACTTCATGCAATATTTTTTTTAAATATAAAAAAAAAATTGTTACATTTACTTAAATGGAGTTGTTATATTTTAAGGAAAAACTAGCTACCTCAATTCCAGCACAATCAATTCCTTTCCAAGGCTACCAAGGTTACTACCAGCAACTCAAACTAAAACATACAAGAATTTTTGGTTAATGCATGCACATTAGGTCCTAAAGCCATAAATACCTAGTTGAAGAGCTTCTGCTCCTCCAAATAAAACTATGATTTTGCTTAGATTTGGGGTTATTATTAAATATGACAAAAGTCCTCTAAAAATTCTAAAATTTTGCATGGAGGAACCTTTACATGTCTATTGTTTTTAGACATTCTCTCAGCCCTTAAATCTTCCATTCAACCCCAAAAACTACCTCCATACCCAAGACAGTACAATTTAGTTTCAGTTTCATTTCTATTCAGTTTAACATCCATTTGGATTAGTAAAACTACTTCAAAATTCATGATATTTTATATGAAGCATTATAGACATGTTATATAACCACCATAAAAATTTAAAATAAAAACGAATTCTTTTGACCCCTCCAATATCCCACGTTTTAAGACTGTCCCCGGTTATGGCCTGTTCTGCCTCATTTTCAGACTACCAAATTTATACATTTTATTATATACTTTAAACTGCCCAGCATTTTCTACAATTTGGTAGGATGATTAATTAGGATCCCTTTAACATGTAATAAATTTTTTATACAAAATTGCAACATATAATACCTTAAAAATATTGTCTTTCCATCAGCAGTCTGAGCTGTCTAGGAAATTGTCCTCAACACTATTTTAATTGTACAAGACCTAATTTTAGGTTCTCAAAAATCATGAAACTTTCCAGAATTGATTATGAATATTTGAAGAATCTTCTCACCAAAAATTATAGAATGTAAAGGTAATTTACTAAATTTACTAAGCCAATATTTTCGGGTGCAAAAGGTTTCTATTTTCTCAACCTAACTCTTCTATGGTCTATGACCTTTACTCACTAATCAGACCCTAACTCACTCATATGGACTCGAAATTTTGTGATTCCAGTGGCTATGTGACCATGAGAAATATATCTACAACTTTCATTTTAATCACGACTTCATATTCCTTATGTATTAGTCCCAGAAAGTCGAAAGCCGAAGCTATTCTTCACCAACCCGGATTCCAGACCCGATTCTGACCTATTTTACTCCATGGACTATAACTCTCTCATTTTACGTCCAATTTATGTGATTCAAAATGATATGGAAAGCTAAGACATAGAGCTACAACTTCTATGTTGAACATATTTTCATATTCTCGACAGAAAGTCCTACATGCAGGCCCGAAAATTGACCTAATAAACTCAAAACTGGATTTTTGCAAGAAGCTAGACTTACCTTATGTAGACCTACTCCTATGGCTCTCAATTTGCAGCTTCCCTCTCTCTCAACCTTCTTCTCCTTGCTGGCTACTCTCTCCCCCTTCCTTCCTCTTCCTCTTCAGTTTTTGTTTTGGACCTCTTCTCTCTCTTTTCTCCTGCTGGCGTGAAAGCAATAGGGAGGCTGGTTGCTGAGCGCTGGAATCCTTTGGATTCAGCAAGGGAGGGAACGGTTTTCTGCTACTCTCCAAGTGAGTGTGTGCATGGGTAGCTCTAGTGTATTGTGTTCAGTGAGAGAATGGGTGTATGACACATCAAAAGAAGAATTTCCTGGCTGTATGAGTGTGAGTGTGAGCTGTAGCTTTCTTGGGCAGAGGGGGAGCATGAGTTTGCATGTGGAGGCATGGGTTTCTGCTGCAGTGGGTGGGTGTGTTTTCTACTGGGTTTATGGAGCACATATGGGTGTGGAGATGTTGTCAAGTGGGATGTTTTCTACTGGTTGAATTTGGCGCTGAACATGCTGCATGTGGGGCATGTTTCAGCTAGATTTTTTTTCTGGTTGCATGTGGGATCAAGGGTGGCGTGAAATGCTGTCTTGTAGGCCATGTTTCTGCTAGTCTCTTAGAGCAGATAGGGGGTTATTTTTCTGCTGTGTAGGGCAGGTTTCTGCTGGCTGGGTGGAGCAAGAGTGGGTGTGTTTTTGCTGCTTGGTTTAGGAGCAAGTGTGGGGCATTTTCTCTGCATGTGATGCATGATCTTCTGCTGGTTTTGGTGCACGTTTCAGCTTGTATTCCTAGTTGCATTCATGCTTTTTAACCTACCATGGCTATTGTATTTCATTTCAAAATTATGTGCATGTATGGGTGGCTATATCTATTATGCTATGCATGGCATAAATGAGATAAATGCATATATATATATATATACACCTACATAAATCTCCTCCTTTTGCATGTGCAAATATATATATATAATAATGTGTATGGTGGAGGTGAGAGGAAATATGTATATATATATTTATATAGCATCACATAATGCTTCTTCCTTCCTTATTATTTTTCTAATCCTAAATTAGTAGCATCTTAAGGAATATATTTGTATCATGTTCCTCTAATTTATGCTCAAAAATATTTTATTTATATTACTTCTAACCATGAAATGATTCTACATTTTATAAAGATTTTTACTATCATCAACTATACATTTTAATCCTTGTTCATGTATATCTTAATTGATCACTAATCCTAGACTAGTAATATCTAAAAAAAAATGTATTTGTGTCCTCTCTCCATCCATTATGATCCTAAGAATTTTTATTTATGTGATTCAACATTAACTATGTTACCTATCTTATGTTTGCCTTATAATCATATAACTAAGTATCTTAATCACTTGTCATATGTATTTTCTATTCATCCTTAAATTTATCTAACTTTATTAAAAGTTTAGGATGTTACATCGTACCTAAAGTTGGGATGATCTTTCCATCCAAGATTATACATGTTTGAACAAGAATCATACCTCCCTTGTGGTGGCCCAAGAAAACCACTAACCATATTTACTTGCTCAAATGATTCTTCATAGAAAGTTAGGAACCCATTAGAAGGATGTCCCATAGCTGAATGATTTCCATAGTACTTCTATCTTTACATATTTTCTACACGTTGATAAATAAGAGAAGTTAAATTTGCAAGTAGCTGTTCAAAGGAATAACTACATACCTCACCAGCATGTCTTGATGGAGAGCCTAGCCTAGTGCCAAATTATTGAAAATTGGCTATCTTATTCAAAGTTATGAACAAAAAGAAAAGAAAAAAAAAGAAATTCACAATAGGTAACTAGACACAGTCCCCGACAATGGCACCAAAATTTGGTGCGTACTGTCGCATGTACTCCCAAATTGATACCGTACCTCTCAACTAACCTGTAGTAGTGGGAGTAAGAGTCAATCCCACAGAAACTGGTATTACCTTATATAATTGAGAAAATGGGGGATTGATAAGTGCAAATAAAATAAAGTAAACACACATGAAAGTAATTAATGATAAAGGCATTGGTTTTGGTTAATATCCACCGTCAAGGGATTGCATTAATCGTTGATAATATAATTAATCTATAATTGAATATCTATCAATGGACTTTTAACCATATTCCTCCTTAAGTCTAGTAAATTGATGACAATCGTACCAATTAAACCCTAAGTAACAAGCAATCATTTAGCACATCGGTAAAACATAACTCATTAATTGCATAAAGAACTAGAGAAACTGACAGAATTAAATAAATATAAACACATCGGCTATATCTATTTTAGTTTATTATTCATCTTAGGGTTAATGATTTATAATCTAAAATCCTTAATCCTATTTGCTTCATGAATATAGTAGTAAAAACTTTTTTCAAAACCTAATTCAGCAGTAGATTAAGACAGATAATATATTAGTAGGCCTGCTAGCAATCATATGAATAATCATTGAGAAAAAAAGAGCAGATGAATAATCAATACTCAATTAAGATTGAAATAATAATATTTTGTTATAAATAAATATATTTTTATTTGTTTAAAAATGATTATGTTCTGATAAAAGTAAGTCTATTTTTAATTAAAATAATTATTGTTTTGTTTGAAATAATTATGTTGGTCGCTAATGAATTTTTGTTGTATTTTTAGAAATATTCTTTCTTTTAATATGTATACAGATATTTATTTTGAGATTTTTTTTATTATGATTTTTATAAAGAAAAATCATAATTTAAGAGTTTAACTAAAGATTTATGAGAATGTAAATTTTTAAAAAAATTTGAGATATTTTAGGATGAAAAACAGAATTTATATGAATATATATGAAATAAAATAAGAATAATACTAAATATTTAATTATTAAATAATAATAATTAATATTATAAAAAATAAAAAAGGGAACGTGTATGCGGGAGACAGAGCGAATTTCTGGAGAAATTTTAAACGAATGAATAGTGAGTAAATAGTAATCTTCAACTTTTTCTCTAGATCTGGAGTGTCTATTGGCTTCCAATTTCAAAACTGAAGGTGTTACTGGAGTAAATCAGCTGTTGAATCGCTGTAGATCTGAAGTAGAAAATTTCAGAAAAAGGTAAATCCTCAAACTTTTACTTAGAGACCTTCAATTGAAATTCTGACACCGTAGATGGATTTAGAAGCTAGATAAACCTTAGGATAGATATATTTTTCAACTATCTAACAACTTTTTGTTCATCGTGAATAGTATTTTTTGGCGGGTGAATAGTGTTTTTCGGCGAGTGAATAGTATTTTCTGCACGGTGAATAGTGACCAAGTTTCCGGAGTCATTTTCTAAGTCTTTGAACTTTTTGGACACGTTTTTGAAGTCTAATTGGTCAAATTCGGCTTGAAAAAGTAATTTTAGGGCTGTCCAATCTGGAGCCTTACCTTGTGAGTAGATACTTCTTTCTATAACTTGCCCCATACTCTTCTTGAATTATAAATGTATTATTGTTTCTGTTTATAAATTTTTTATACTATTATAAGTTTTTGAAATGTGTTAAAATATCTGTTATACTTACGAACTGGCACATAGTTCAAGAAGAGTATGGTTTTAGAAATGTATTTTTGAAATCATTGAATATGTGGTTTTAAATGTATTTATCATTATTTGATAAAGTGAATATTATGTGCACGATGCATTGATTTGTAAAGCGATATACTTGTGAAAATGATGCATGTCATATTATAAATGAGATTGAATGGCAAGCGTAAAGCTCATGGCGAGTTGCTTGATATTTTACATGTATATATATGTATTGATGCATATCGGCTGGTTGTATGGCTTGTGACAGTACCGAATAGGGGATGCCCTATTAGCCTGAGTGAACCGGGGGAGGGCCGCTCCAACCGGGTGACAGTGGTAATGTGAGGAGGCAGGAGGGTGATGTACTCACATTCCCTGATCACTTATTGTGACTAGGATCGATGTCACTATGCATATAGCAAATGAGTTATATTTTCATTGCATTGACCAGATCGCAGAGTGAGGCAGGTCATTTTCAAAATTAAGTGTACCAGATTGCCGAGTGAGGCAAATCATTTTAAAAGTGATGATTTTACCTCTAAATCTTAATATTTTACTATAACTTATACAGCTGAGCATGACAACATTTGTTTAATGATCATACCATGGTGCATATGGTTTTGGAGTTAAGAATATTTGAAATACGGGTCCCATATGAATGTACTTCTGAACTGTATTTTCTATGTGACACATTTTAAAATATAAGTACATCCATATGTTGACCTAAGAGGTCATAGGAGGAATTATTTGTTTACTGAGTTGTCAAACTCACTACATGATATTTCCACATTTTTCATATAAGAATATGAGAGTCTGATTCGGCAGATAGGTGATATATTCTCTGGGTAAGTCTACATTTCTTCCAAGACTCATGGTCTTTGAATTATACTGTGTTTGTATTTTAGAGTGCTCTAAACACTACAGGCAGGATCCCCGTTTCTGCTGTACTTTGATATTTATAGATTTGGTCTGTATATTGTGTATACATGAGAGATCATATATATATATCTGTTCCCATGATAAAGAATTGAAGTATGTATCTTTATAGAAAATATCTGATTGAAGAAATAATAATAATAATAATAATAATAATAATGTTTTTTTTTCGTAACGTAAATTGGGGGCGTTACAAATATAGTAATAAAAACTTTGTTCAAAACCTAATTCAGCAGTAGATTAAGACAGATAATATATTAGTAGACCTCCTAGCAATCATATGAATAATCATTAAGAAAAGAAGAGCAAATGAATAATCAATACTCAATTAAGATTGAAATAATAAAATCAAATCCAAATCTCACAATGCATAACTATCCCTTGAGGTTTCAATCTTTTTTTACCAACTAAAAATAAATCAGTCGCGTAGGGCCATAAGAAAATTTAAAGAAGAATTTAAAAAGGTAATTCAAAGTTTGAATGATTAAATTCCTCCCTTGATGCTTGCTTTCTCCCCCTCTTTATAGATTGACTTCTCCTTGAAATAGCGTTGTTTTTAGGTTAAAATTCGGCCCATCGAGCTTCATTTGGAGTTAAAAAATCCTAAAAATCATGATTTCAGTATTCTGGTGTGGCAGTGAGCACCGTGACACTTCAAAAACTGACTAATGGGGCACCACAGCACTTGAGCTAGCGTCGGGGGGCTCTGGTTCTGACGTTTGGGCAATTCGACGCCTGAGCCCAGTGCTTCTGGCAACCAACGTCGCAGCCCTCCAGATCCGCAATGATGTAGCACCGCGGCACCCCAAAAATTCTAGAATTTGCGAAAGTTCCCAACACAAAAGTTGTAGCTCTATTTCTCTTCTTTCCATATCCACTAGAATCACCTTAATCAAATCTAAATTGAAGGAGATATGCCAAAATTAGTGACCAAAGGTTAATATTCATCTTGCTGTACTGTGATTCTGATTTGCGAGCTCTGTAAAGCTATGAAATCTCCCGAATTTGACAAAGTGTTTAACATAAAAGTTGTAGATAATTGTTTTATCTTTTTACAACCACTTGAATCACTTTGATTGGAGTTCATATGAAGGAGATATATTTTCTATGAATTTCTTATCTTTTTTTTTTCTCTTTTCTTCTTCCTTTGTTCCTACAACACAAAACACAAAACTAAACTAATTCCTAATCATATTTTACTTAAATCAAACAAAAAGTAAGTTTAAAGGTATTAATATCATGTTTAATTAAGATCACATCAACAACCATTACAAAATATTTTTACAATTCTAAGACAACGATGCCACTAATACTATGCATATCAAATCATTTCTCAAAAAAATTAGTTATGTATGCATATATTATTGCAACATTTTCATATGCCATAGACATTTTTAATCAAGAAAATGCATCCATGTCATTTTTTCCATACAATATGTATAAAAGAAAGAGAATAATTGGACTAGAATAGGCCTACTTCTTATTAATTCAATATGTATATTTTAAACCTCCAATTTCAGCTAACGTTACCTTTCAATCCTTATATTTCCCTTCTTCCTTTTATTTCAAATTAAATCCTAATTTCTCCCATTTTCGACTTTCCTTTCTTTTCTCACTTTAAAATGCTAATTTAGGTCATATTTATATATATTACTCACCCTTAATTAGCCTAATCCTTTTATTAATTTATTTATTGTAAATTACATTTAATTTATTCCTATTAAACTTATCATCATATTATCCCTAAATTAATCATCTACCATTCTTTATACTAAACACCCTTTATATTTCTATAATTATCTAAAATTAAATCCACAATATTTTATCCATTTCCGATCTTTTTTCTCTCATCATTTTAGGTGATTATATTTCAAAGGATAATGACTGTAGTTTTTCTCTTAATTATTTTATTCCATACATACCTTAAACATTCATCTTAGTTTCCTTATGCTTATTTTATACTTCCATCTTCACCTATTCAGCTAATCCTAAACCAACCCACCTTATACCTTCATTTTCTCTTAATATTTTACTTCTTTTGAAACCTAAAATATAAACAAATTCATCATCTATACCATGAAAATTTCAGCCGGCATATACCTCCTAGAACATCATATTTTTCATTTCATGATATCAAGATTTTACTACCAATTTCTCTACATGAGAATTTACCCAATTTCCCTTCTTTATATTTGATTGAATAATAGACATAAAATCCCATTTTTGTCTCCAAAATCTATCCATAAATTTTGTAACATCCCGTAATTTTTGTTTTTAAATAATAATATTTTATTATAAACAAATATATTTTTATTTGTTTAAAAATGATTATATTATGTTAAAAGCAAGTATATTTTTAATTAAAATAATTATTATTTTTCTTAAAATAATTATATTGGCTTTTAATAAATTTTGTTGTATTTTTAAAAATATTTTTTCTTTTATTATGTATAAAGATATTTATTTTATAATTTTTTTTATTAATATTTTTATCAAAAAAAGTCATGATTTAAGAGTTTAACTAAAGGTTTATTAGAATGTAAATTTTTAAAAACATTTGGGATGTTTTAAAATGAAAAACGGTATTTATATGAATATATATAAAATAAAATTATATTATTCAATTATTAAATAATTATTATTATTATTATTATAAAATAAATAAATAAAAAGAAGGAAAAAGGGGAGGGGAGACGAAAATCAAAGAAGGAGCGTGCAAATTTGATGAATAGTGGAATAAATAGTGATGAATAGTAACTTTTAATTTCTCTCTAGGTCTAGAGTGCCTATTGACTTCCGATCTCCAAACTAAGGATACCACTGGATTCAAGACAGAGAATACTACGGTTTTGACAGATTAATTTTTCAAATTAGCCGTTGAATCGTCGTAGATCTGAAGTAGAAAATTTTAAAAAAAGATAAACTCTGAAACTCTTACTTATAAACTTCAAATTGAAAATCTGATACCGTAGATAGATTCAGGAGTTAGATAATGATAAAAGGGTATTTTGAGTACTTAATGGCTATATTTTATCCCCTAATTCATAGTAAACTTGTGGTTATTTCCCTGCTTTTGGTTATACTTTTCTTTGGATACTGCTTTGGTTGTTTTTACGCTTGTAGGTGAGTAAAAGAGGCCAAGAAGCAAGGGAATACACTCATGAGAAGTGTCAAATGGATATGGAATATGTTGAGGAGGAAGCAAGGAGCAAGCCCACCAAAAATCAGCAAATTCTGAGCATGGCAGCATGAAGCACGGTCAGGCCGTGTTTAGTGGCATGCAGCACGGCTAAGCCATGCTCTAGGCAAGATGTGCAGGATTCTCCCAGAAACCTGTCCGAAGCACGACCGTGCTGCGGGTTTGCGAACACCGTATTTTTTAGGGTTTTGGCCACCCAAAGTGTTATATATTGAGGGAGAAATGCAGGAGAAAAGGGGAGGACCGAAAATACACTTGGGGAATGAGTTCTTAGGCTTAGGAAACACCTTAGGATTAGGTTTAGAGTAGGATTAGAGTTTGATTCATGTTCTTAGAGTAGATTTGACAGCAATTTCTGCTTGTATTTTATTCTCCATCCAAGTTTTATCTTTCTATCTCTGCACTATCTCTATTTCAATTCTTTGTCTTGGTTTGTATTGAATACTTATGATTTGCTTAATGAATTTGGTTTTAGTTTATGTTTCTATCATGCTTGAGTAGATTTTGATAAAGGGTTTTGTTAAACCCACTTATGGTGTGATGATACACTGTGCATATTGAATCTTTGGAACCCTAATTGTGCTACCCATGGTTAATTAGGATTAACTATTAAACATTGGTTATATGAGTTGATGAATGTTTGGCCAATATTTATCACGTCATAGGATATTAATTGATGGACTGAAAGGTGAAGATTAGTACCGGAACCTAATAGTTAATTAGGGATATCTTAATCATGAAAGTAGTTTAAGGTTCTCTAGAAATGAATCAATTAGTGGGTACGAGAAAACCGATTAATTGTATTCTATGGTTGGCATAGAACTTAATAGACTTAGGTTGAACTAAGAACCACGAAAGTAGGCAATTGGATTAACCTAAGTACGATTAGTAACGCTTGAAAGAGGTTGCTAGTTAATTAAGGCTAAACCATCCCCAATAACCTAGATAATTGCAATTAGAGGTACTTATTAGTTGTTGAGTATCATAATCGTGGTGAACCATAACCCTAGGCTTTGTTAATTGAATTCTTAATTTACTTAATTGTGACAACTCTCTATCGCTTTACATCGATCTAGATAGCTCATTTTGCATAATTCTAGTAGTTGACATTGTTCTCTGTGGGATACAACCTGTACTTGCCAGACTAGCTACAACTACGCCGTGCACTTGCGGTATTTGGTAAAACATACACACAACAAGTTTTTGGCACTGTTGCCGGGGAGCAATAGTTAATATTAAAAATTTTGCGAAATAGCTAGACTAGATCATTTTCTTTTTATTTTTCTGCATGATTTTCTTTTGTTGATTTTTGTTCCTTTTTCTTCCTTTTTAGGTGTGTAGCTATTTTATGCGAAGAGGCCACGAACTCTTTGCTGAATTTGACCTAGAGATTGAGCGCACCCTACGGAGAAGAAGAAGAAGACAGCAGCAAGATCCCGCTACACCTACCATGGCGGAGAAAGATAACCGTTCATTGAGGGATTTTACCGCCCCAGATACTCGTGGTCTGAATCCCAGTATTGTCAGCCCAGCCGTAGAGGCCAACAACTTCAAGCTGAAGCCCTCTCTTTTGCAGATGGTTCAGCAGAATCAATTTGGAGGGTCACCTACTGAAGACCCTAATTTCCACCTGTCAGGATCTTTGAAGGGCATTAGGCAAAGCCTCAAGCAACATACTAAGAGGCAATGGATAGCAAAGAGAGTTATTCAAACTCTCTTCAAGCCTCCCTGAGTGGAAAGCATGCCAAAGAGTCAAGCTAATGACTTTAAACAAGCGCTTTGTGGGAGACAACCCACATTTTTAATTTTTAAAGTTTCTTTTGGTTTTGTTTTCTAGTTTTTAGTTTAGCTTTTATCTTTAATTTTAGTTGATTTCTTTGGTTATAGGTTTAATGAGTGTTTCCTCATGTATCTTAGGTCTATTCCCATGTGCCCAAAATGACATAAAAGGCTAAAAATCAAGGGAAGTCAAGGAGAATCAAAAGCTTAGCAAAATTCGAAGATTTTTAGCTCCAGCCAGTAACACGGCTAGGCCGTGTCCTCCACCACACCCGTGCTACAAGCACGTGCCAAAATCTGCAAAATTTGATGAAACCCGCGAGAAGCACGGGTAGGTCGTGTCCCAGGACACAGCCGTGCCCCAGAGCCCTCCATTACCTCTTTCAAAAGACCATTAAGCAAGTAAGTTACTTCACCCTTTGCCTGTACTTTCAGTTATTACTGACATTGAGGACAATGTCAAGTTTAAGCATGGGGAAGTAGATTTAGGCTTGTGGTTTTCTCTGATTAGTTACTGTTGGCTGAATACCTCATGTTGCATTGCAAAATCTCTTAGTTTACTATTTAAGAGATAGATTGGCATAATATAGGTTGATTTTAGCTCATGAACATGTGATGCACAATAGGATATGAAATAGGTAGTTATAATTATAGTCTCTCTCTTCTAGGATTAAACCTCTAATTTTTTGAAAAATATCTCTCTATTGTGCTGTGAATTGTATACTATTTTTGATTTTAATACTATGAGAGTGTGAAGGTAGGGAGAGGTGAAAAATGAGTGAATGTGCACCCTAAAAAGTTTTCACTTTGAGTACCCCTTCAAGGCACCAAAAAGGCCTTAGTATGAGTACCTAGATGCCTTTACCCTAGTGAGATGGAGCATAAAATGCACTCACCGCATATTTCTAAAAAAAAAAAAGAAAATGATGGAAAGTAAAAGAGTTTGAGTGAGAAAAATAGTGATAAAATAGAAATAAGGGTAAGGCAATATAGGAAGATCTAAAGGATGAGGTGGCCTACTTGAGTGTACAAAAATCAATTTTATGCATACAACGTATGGTAACAATAGAAGTAAATATATAATAGGAGAATTTTGGTTTAGTTTTAGAAGAACAAAGACTATCTTGTAAATGTCTATTCATATATCTATTGTGTGCACACAGATTGAGTGACAAATTATCCATATTGCATTTTTCTATCTTCTAGAATTTGATTGCATCTTTCCTCCTTCCTGATATGATATGTTATTTACTTGAGGACAAGCAAAGGTTTAAGCATGGGGGAGTTGATAAAGGGGTATTTTGAGTACTTAATGGCTATATTTTATCCCCTAATTCATAGTAAACTTGTGGTTATTTCTCTGCTTTTGGTTATACTTTTTTTTAGATACTGCTTTGGTTGTTTTTACGCTTGTAGGTGAGCAAAAGAGGCCAAGAAGCAAGGGAATACACTCATGAGAAGTGCCAAATGGATATGGAATATGTTGAGGAGGAAGCAAGGAGCAAACCCACCAAAAATCAACAAATTCTGAGCATGGCAGCATGAAGCACAGCCAGGCCGTGCTTGGTGGCATGCAGCACGGCTAGGCCGTGCTCTAGGCAAGATGTGTAGGATTCTCCCAGAAACCCGCCCGAAGCACGGCCGTGCTGCGGGTCTGTGAACACCATATTTTTTAGGGTTTTGGCCACCCAAAGTGTTATATATTGAGGGGGAAACGCAGGAGAAAAGGGGAGGACCGAAAATACACTTGGGGAATGAGTTCTTAGGCTTAGGAAACACCTTAGGATTAGGTTTAGAGTAGGATTAGAGTTTGATTCATGTTCTTAGAGTAGATTTGACAGCAATTTCTGCTTGTATTTCATTCTCCATCCAGGTTTTATCTTTCTATCTCTGCACTATCTCTATTTCAATTCTTTGTCTTGGTTTGTATTGAATACTTATGATTTGCTTAATGAATTTGGTTTTAGTTTCTATTTCTATCATGCTTAAGTAGATTTTGATCTAGGGTTTTGGTAAACCCACTTATGGTGTGATGATACATTGTGCATATTGAATCTTTGGAACCCTAATTGTGCTATCCATGGTTAATTAGGATTAGCTATTAAACATTAGTTATATGAGTTGATGAATGTTTGGCCAATATTTATCACGTCATAGGATATTAATTGATGGACTGAAAGGTGAAGATTAATACCGGAACCTAATAGTTAAGTAGGAATATCTTAATCACGAAAGTAGTTTAAGGTTCTTTAGGAATGAATCAATTAGTGGGCACGAGAAAACCGATTAATTGTATTCCATGGTTGGCATAGAACTTAATGGACTTAGGTTGAACTAAGAACCATGAAAGTAGGCAATTGGATTAACCTAAGTACGATTAGTAACGCTTGAAAGAGGTTGCTAGTTAATTAAGGCTAAACCATCCCCAATAACCTAGATAATTGCAATTAGAGGTACTTATTAGTTGTTGAGTATCATAATCGTGGTGAACCATAACCCTAGGCTTTGTTAATTGAATTCTTAATTTACTTAATTGTGACAACTCTCTATCGCTTTACATCGATCTTGATAGCTCGTTTTGCATAATTTTAGTAGTTGACATTGTTCTCTGTGGGATACGACCCGTACTTGCCGGACTAGCTACAGCTATGCCGTGCACTTGCAGTATTTGGTAAAACATACACACAACAGATAAACCTTAGGATATGAAATTTTAAAGCTATCTAACAACTTTTTGTTCTTGGTGAATAGTATTTTTCGGAGATGAATAGTATTTTTCGGCCATGAATAGTGACCAAGTTTCCGGAGTCATTTCTTGATTTTCGAACCCTCCGAACATGTTTTTGAGGTCTAATTATTCAAATTCGGATTGAAAAAGTATATTTTAGGGCTGTCCAATCAGGAGCCCCACCCTATGAGTAGATAATTTTTTCTATGACTTACCCAAAGCTCTTCTTGAACTATAAATGTATAATTGTTTTTGTTTACAAATTATTTATGCTATCATAATTTTATTAAATGTGTTAAAATATCTGTTATACTTACGAATTGGCACATAGTTCAAGAAGAGTGTGGTTTTAGAAATGGATTTTGGAACTCATTGAATATGTGGTTTTAAATGTATTTATCATTATTTGATAAATTGAATATTATGTGCACGATGCATTGATTTGAAAACTATATACTTGTGAAAATGATGCATGTCATATTATAATGAGAATGAATGGCAAGCGTAAAACTCATGGCGAGTTGCTTGATAATTTTACATGTATTTATATGTATAGATGAATATCGACTGGTTGTATGGCTTGTGATGGTACCGAATAGGAGATGCCCTATTAGCCTGAGTGAGCCGAGGGAGAGTCGCTCCAACCAGGTGACAGTGGTAATGTGGGGGGGGGCAGGAAGGTGATGTACTCATATTCCCTGATAACTTATTGTGACTGTAGTCGAGATCACTATGCGTATAGCAAATGAGTTATGTTTTCATTGTATTGACCCAATTATCGAGTGAGACAGGTGCATTAAAAGTGATAATTTTATCTCTAAATCTTAATATTTTACTATAGCTTATACAGCTAAGCATAACAACATTTGTTTAATGATCATACCGTGCAGCATATGGTTATGGATATCTGAATATCCTTTAATTGGAGAATATTTGAAATATGGGTCCCATATAAATGTACTTCTGAACTGTATTTTCTATGTGACACATTTTAAAATATAAGTACATTCATATGCTAACCTAAGAGGTCATAGGAGGAATTATTTACTCACTGAGTTGTCAAACTCACTACACGATATTTTTACATTTCTCATATGAGAATACAGAGTTTGATCCTGCAGATAGGTGATCAGTTATGTGACATATTCTGTGGGTGAGTCTACGTTGCTTCTAAGGCTCACGTTTTTTGAATTATACTGTGTTTGTATTCTAGAGTGCTCTAAACGCTACAGATAGGATCCTCGTTTCTACTGTACTTTAATGTTTATGGACTTGATCTGTATATTGTGTATACATGAGAGAAATGACAAAGAATTGAATTGTGCATCTTTATGGAGATTATCTGATTGTGGAAAAAAAATGTTTATTTTACGTATCGTAAATTGGGGGCGTTACAAATTTAAACCAATTTCATGCAATTATCTTCATAAAAAAAGCACATATTGCAAGCATAAAACTCATAATACATGCATTCATAGATAAGCGTCCATTTACACTAATTTTACACAAAAGTTTCTCAATAATTTCGGCCAGCATACAACATATTTCCAACCATAAATTTCTTGATTTTTGAAGGAGTTTTATTGCTAAACTTACTAGAAAAAAATCCTCCAAGGTTCCTACGTTATCACCCCTCTTATCTCCTTCTCTCTTGCTTATCAAACTGATTTTTCTGCTCCCTATTTCATCATTTTAGCATGGTAAAACAGTTCAAAAATTTTCCAAAATGAAGGAGGAAAATAAAGGATAAGAATAGAAGAAGAGTACCCTATCTTAGATGGCAACTTCTTCCTTTTTCCCTTCCTTTTTTTTTGCACTGGGTTGCTTTTCCTGTTTCAATTTGTTGCTGTTTCTGGTTTCTATTTCTGTTTCAAGTTAGTTGAAGCTTATCTAACCAATATACACTTCTCTTGATCGACTTAGGGAGCAAGAAACAAGGAAAAAATTGATATTTTAGTTTGTATCATGATTATTGTGATTAATTCCCAAAATTACCCTTGCATATGTGTCACCTATATGTCCCAAAATCGGTTTCAGCGTATGCTTGAATTACTTGGCCTAAATCACCCACCAAAGCCTCCTTCTGGCTGTGACACCTCATAACGAAATGAGCTTGGAGACCAAGAAATGCATATATTAATATTTTATGATGATTTGTTGTTAAATCTCCATTTAATCCTTTATTTATTTATTTATTTATTTATTTTAAGGATGTTACATTAAGAATTAAAAAAATTATTTTTGTCACACAAATATATACATACACATATATGTATGTATATATGTAAACACACACAAATATATATATATATATATATATATATATATATATATATATATATATATATATATATATATATATATATATATGATGTAATAACTTTTGAATAATAAATTTTAGATATTTTAAATATTAATATATCAAATATATGTATTTTAAATATTTTAAAATAAATAAATAATAATATCTTAAATAACTGTAATATATAAAATGTAAGAGATAATATATGCCCAAATCTATCACTAAAGATATTATAGCAAATACCTAAATTAGATTTATGGGTTTTCGTATGAATATATATTTATTATTTTAATAATTTTAATAAAAATTTAAAAAATTTCATTGTATACAATTGCTTTATAGTTCTTTTTTTTTAAATTCTTTCGCCCTATATAGTCTCCATTTTTTTAATTCCTCATACAAGAAAGAAAACATGTTCACTAATTGGTTAGTTAATTATAATATCTATTTTAATTATGGTGTCCACTATTTGATTCAAACCTCAATGACTATTTGGCAACACAGTGGATGCTTCTACCGTAGAGTAGTTGATTAGTTGTTTTTCTTTTATGGGCCTTGCCCCATTATTGTACCAAAAATAAAAACAAAAAAAAATAAGAAAAGAAAAGAAGGCCGAAGCCATATTCTTGAAAGCATAGTTTTTTTTTATAAGTAAACATATAATATTAATAAAAATATATAAAAATAATTAACATAAAAAATAAAAAATATGATAATAAAATATAACAACAACAATAATAATAATAATATAAACAAAATATTATAATAGTATAATAAATAAATAATTTATAATCAATTTTGTAATAATTTAATAATTATTTAAAAAAAATTGTAAATAATATATTTGAAATACCAAATTTATATAATGAATAAATAAATAAATAATTTACAAAATTTTAAATTTCAAATTTCAAACTTTAAACCTTAAATTTTAAACCCCAAATCTAAAATTTAAATTCAAAACCCTCAACTTTAAGTCTTAAATTTCAAACACAAAATTCAAAAACCTAAATTTCAAGTTTATTTTTTTAAAAGAATTTTTAAATTAATATATTACTAAAAAAATTTTATAATAAATAAATAATTTATAAATCTTAAATTTAAAACTTAAAACCTTAAATTTCAAACTTAAATTTCAAACTCAAAATTCAAAAATCTAAATCCCAAATCCCAAATCCTACATCTTAAATTCTAAATCTAAATTTTAACTTCAAACCGAAAATTTCAAATTCAAAATTTAAACTCTGAACTCTAAATCTTAAATTTCAAACTCCTAATCACAAACCCTATACCCTAAACTCCAAGTTTTTTTAAATATAAAATCAATATATTACTAACTAAAATTCAAATCCAAACTTTAACTCCAAACCCAAAATTTCAAATCCAAAATTTAAATTTGAACCTCGGGTCTTAAACTCTAAATCTCTAATTCTAAATCCTAAACTCTAAGTCCTTTTTAAAAAAATGTAAAATTAATATATTATTAACTAAAAGTTCATATAATAAATTAATAATTTAATAATTGTAAATTGAAAATCTTAAACTTTAAACCTCAAATCTAAAATATATAAACCTAAACTTTAAATGCTAAGCTCTAATATTTCAATCATAAATTCAAACTCTAAACCCTAAATCTTAAATTTCAAACAACACATCTACCCTAAACCCTAAACTCAAAGTCATTTTTCAGTGTTCAAAGTTTGAGATTTAAGGCTTATACATTATTTATTTATTATAGGAACTTTTGTTAGAAATGTATTAATTTTATAAATTTTCTTAAAAATTGAAGTATGGTTTAGAGTTTAAAGTTTGAGGGTTGGACTTTAGAGTTTATTTTTTAGAGTTTGGAGTTTGAAATTTTGAATTTGAAATTTTAAAGTTTAGAATTAGGATTTAGATATAGAGTTTAAAATGTAAGGTTTGGTGTTTGAGATTTAGGTTTCTAAAATTTGAGTTTAGGGTTGGATTTAAGGTTTTGGGTTTTAGATTTAGAATTTGTAAATATTTATTTATTATAGATATTTTTTGTTAGTAATGTATTAATTTTACAAATTTTTAAAAAAAGTTTTAGATTTAATATTTTGAATTTTGAGTTTGAGGTTTAAGATTTAGAATTTAAATTTTAAGATTTAGAATTTAAATTTTAAGATTTAGAATTTAAGATTTGGGGTTTAGAGTTTGAATTTTGAAATTTGAAGTTTTGTAATTTATTTATTTATTATATAAAATTTTTATTCCAAATATATTATTTATAATTGTTTTTAAAAAGGAGTTTAGTAAATTATTATAAAAATCTATTATAAATTATATATATATATATATATATATATTATATTATTATTTTATTTTGTTTATATTATTATTATTATATTTTATTATCATATTTTTTATATTTATATATATTTTATTAATATTATATGTTAACTTGAAAAAAAAAATGCTTCCGCTCATAAAGGGAAAAATCAATGCTTTTGAAAACATGACGTTCACTCTTTGTAAAGAAAAGTACTGCTTTCGGCCTTACAAAGGGGGATTGAATAAAAAAAAGGGATTTTTCTTATTTTTATGAAAATTATGAAAATAATAAATATATTTTCGTACAAAAACCTAAATTTATGTATATTCCTTTTTTTTTTTTCATTTTTTAGAAAGTAAGAAATGGAGTCTTCAGCGGCCAATGCTAACGTAGCCATTGGCCATTGTCTTCAACTAGGTTATAAGCTGGGGTGTGCACATTTCGCTTCGGCTGTATCCTAAATCAAGCCTCATTGGATTATTATTAGAAGTAGAGTCACCTTTCACTGTCTAGTCACTCTCTCTCACACTCACCATTGTCTGCTTAACCGCAAAGCGTCTCTACTAACTTCGCTAGACTGAAAATTATTAAATCTCTTTCACTCTCACACTAATCGAACACCCAGAGCCAGATTTAAATCACAATCTAATAACTATAAACATCTCCGCCCTCCCACTTCTCGTTCTACGACCACCATTTTTAACCTCGCATTTCTTTCCTTAGACCTCTCTTTCGTTTGATTTGGAATCTGAATTTGGGATCTTAAGGAAGTAGGAGCATTTGGATGTGAGGGTGAAAGGGGAGAGGGGAAGGGTTTTAGCATCACTTAGATCGGCCATGGAGGACGTTTCCGTCGACGGGGGCGGGGTGGCGCCGGCGACGGATGTGAGGGCGGAGGCAGTATCGACGCCGCAGCCGTTGACGTTGTCGGGATCGTTCAAGGATGGGAAGAGTTCGTCGAGGAGGCGGGCCTCGGGGAGGCCGAGCTTGGAGGCTGACGAGTTCATGAACCTACTTCACGGGTCGGATCCAGTGAAGGTGGAGCTCAATCGGCTGGAGAATGAAGTTAGAGGTACCAAATGTGGCTCGATCCGCGGAGTTCTTAAGCTGTTTTTGCTTGGTGTTCGTCGGGATAATCGTGCGTGTCTGTGTCTGCAGATAAGGACAGAGAGTTATCCGAAGCACTGGCGGAGATAAAAGCCTTGAAGCTCTCTGAACGACTCAGAGAAAAGGCCGTTGAAGAGGTCATCTCTAATTTTCACAATTTTTTTGTACACATTACTCCTGTTTCATTTAGTGATTGCCATAAATTATTGATTAATGATTTAGCAGCTCCGATTTACTAAATTTATTACAAATTTCCACTAATAAAAAAACGACGTTAAGATTGTAGAAGCTCTTCTTTTTGTTTGAATGCTATTTGTGTCTACAACCATTTTATTTGTTCTTTTTGTGGGGAAAGTCTTTACACCAACTAAACTGTTAGCTGCTTTGTATTTTAATATCATATACTATTACAATATATGGAGTGAAACTAGAAAACTACGTTGAATCCTTTCCAGATTCCATATAGTATCAGCCATAAAGACTTTATCTGTCCAAGTTCATGGAGAATGCCTTTAATATGAGAGAAGCCATTTTCAGAATCTTAATTGCTACCAATTTTCTATCTCACTCATCTGTGGCATTTTTCTAAGCCTTTTTCCTTTAAAATTTATGATGATAACTTTACTTATCGACATTTATTGGCATTATTTTGGATGCTTTTTTGTAATTAAGTTTGTCACTCTTCTTGGTTTAATAGTTAGTTATTATGGTTTAGTCCAGCAAGTACACATTTGTCTGATTGCAATCTGAATTCATTCTGTTAAACTTTAGTAGATAGTAGGTCTCTTGTTTTGCTTTGTTCTTATAGGATGGTCTTTACCGGTATTGGATATGCCAATGCCTGGAATGTTATAATTCTTGCATGCTTTCCCATTGAAGTGGCTGCTCTCAAGAATTTTTTTGTTTGTTAAATGACAGCACGTAGGTTTGAACTCAAGGCCTTTTGCAAATACCCACACCCAGTGGCTTTGCTGCTCTCAAGAAGTGAATCAGTGCATTTGTGCTTAATTGTCTGAAATTTTTACTGTTGTGCCCAACGATGCTTCTGTCTCTCTCTCTCTCTCTCTCTCTTACTTATTAAAGAAATACTTGGTTCAATTTTTAGATAGCCTTCCTTACTTTCACCCATGATTTTATGTCTGTGTTTAGGTCTCATCGATAAAGAATTCATTGTGATTAGGTAGCAATTTCCTTTTGGAAGTTTATTATGGTTAAGATAATTATATATAATATAATGCCATTATTCCATTTGTTTCTAGTCTTAGACCTGTACAGTAATATATCTTAGCTGGCATGGGGAATTCTGAATGGGTTTTATATTTAACTTTGATATTAAAATGAACATTTATCTTTGCTTAATCATTCTTTGTGTAGTTTTTATCTGGTTACTTGAGCAAGTTAGGACTTGTACCTCTACTGTTATTTGGTTAGTTATGTTTGTACTGCTGGTTTTGCATCCTCTTCATATTGATTCATATGTTGTTAAAGTTGAAATTAACTTTCTTTTCCTTGTTCTTTTTTCTTTGACGTTTTAGCTTACTGAAGAATTGTCAAAGGTGGAGGAGAAGCTAAAATTAACAGAATCTCTTCTAGAAAGCAAAGTATTGCTTGGAGACTCTATTCACTTTAGCAATGTTTTTTCTCAGGGTACATGAAATGTTTACTGAATTGAATTTGTCTTGCAGAACCTTGATATAAAGAAAATCAATGATGAAAAGAAGGCATCAATGGCAGCTCAGTTTGCAGCTGAAGCCACTCTTCGGAGGGTCCATGCTGCTCAGAAGGATGATGACATGCCTCCAATAGAAGCCATTCTTGCTCCTCTGGAGGCAGAAATCAAGCTTGCTCGGCAAGAGGTGGTACCTTGTTCTTATACTTCTGATAAGAATCCCCTTTTGAAATAACAGATGGAGAGGACTGAAGTTGGCTTATCGTAGGTGATTTATGATATCATTTCCTTCCATTTATTTCTTTCAGATTGCTAAACTTCAAGATGATAACAAAGCTTTAGATCGTCTTACCAAATCTAAAGAAGCTGCACTACTTGAAGCTGAGAGGACTGTTCAGATTGCATTGGCTAAGGCCTCCATGGTGGATGATCTCCAAAATAAAAACCAAGAGCTAGTTAAACAGATTGAGATTTGCCAGGTATTTACAATCTTGTAGGATCTTGCTTTCCCCTGATACATTAACCATAAATTTTTAACTTCTTACATCTGGTTGCCTAATCACCTCTCAGGAAGAAAATAAAATTTTGGACAAAATGCATAGACAGAAGGTGGCAGAGGTTGAAAAGCTTATGCAAACTGTAAGGGAGCTAGAAGAAGCTGTTCTTGCAGGTGGTGCAGCTGCAAATGCTGTGAGGGACTATCAGCGGAAAGTTCAAGAAATGAATGTAATGTGCCAAAGTGTCCAGCAAGTTCACTCTTCCTGTTCCAGTTACTTTTTTATTATACTGCTCTACACCTCTAGTTGAGTGCATGTTAAATGTTGCATGGAATGTTTGACATTCTTCAGGAAGAAAGGAAAACTCTTGACCGGGAGTTGGCCCGTGCTAAGGTAACAGCAAACAGAGTAGCTGTGGTGGTGGCAAATGAATGGAAAGATGCTAATGACAAAGTGATGCCTGTCAAGCAATGGCTTGAAGAACGGCGATTCCTGCAGGTAAGTGTAGTTCTGTCTACTCTTCTAGGGTTGAGCATTTGTTATTCTTCTTTATTCTTTAAAAAAAAATTAGTATTAATTTTTCCTGTATTTGGCTTCACTTTTTAATAGTTTCTATTTATTACTGAACTGTTTTTCTACAGGGTGAGATGCAGCAACTTCGTGACAAACTTGCTATAGTTGAGCGTGCTGCAAAGTCTGAAGCACAGTTGAAAGTAATAGTTTGGTTCTACAGCCCTTATATTATCTTAGGAGATTAGTTCTGCCCTTATTTGAGGCAACATTTTTGCAAATTTCAGGAAAAATATCATTTACGGCTTAAAGTTCTAGAGGAGAGTTTGAGAGGAACTGTTAATGGTAGTAGTCGTAGTACCTCAGAGGGAAGTAGTGTCAGCAATGGGTCTACTCGTCGCCAATCCTTAGGTGGAGTTGATAACATCTCAAAACTAACCTCTAATGGTTTTTTATCGAAGAGAACACTATCCTCTCAATCTAGATCTTCGCTATCTTCTAGCACAGTTTTGAAGCATGCTAAAGGAACATCTAAATCTTTTGATGGTGGCACAAGGTCACTGGACAGGGGTAAAATTCTGTTAAATGGATTACCTCCAAGTTACTCGTTCAACCAGTCGTCTGAAGGAACAAAAGACAGCGAGGAAAATGATAACTGGAAAGGAAATACAGATGATAAACCAAATGAGTTCCCAACAGTTGATACAGAGGATAGTGTTCCTGGAGTTTTATACGATCTGCTGCAAAAAGAGGTCTTAGCCTTGAGGAAAGTGGGTCACGAGAAAGATCAAAGCCTAAAAGACAAAGATGATGCCATTGAGGTTATTATTTACTATAGTGGTTGTGTTCGAATAATGATCAAACTTTTTAAAAAAATTATAGTCTTAGCTAATTGTTGCTAATGGTCATTGTTTTTCAGTTGTTAGCAAAGAAGGTAGATACATTGACCAAAGCTATGGAAGTTGAGGCAAAGAAGATGAGAAGAGAAGTAGCTGTTATGGAGAAGGAGGTAGCTGCTATGCGTGTTGAGAAAGAACAAGAGAACAGAGCAAAGCGGTTTGGTAATGCAAAGGCCCCTGTAATTAGTGCTCAACATCAGCTGATTGCTGGAAGGTACTTGTACAATTTTTTTTCTTCTTAATTCTTGACATATTCTTTAATTATCCCATGCAAATTTTATTCAATATATTGGAATGGTTTGCTGTGTTTTTTTCTGCAATTGATTGAGTCTGGGAGCTTTGAAAATCTTTATGGATTCATTCTTGTTTTCTTGTTTTACTATTGTTCCCAAGGGACATTTCATTAGGCTTTTCCTTCTGGGGATATAATCTATTTTATTGTGCTGGATTTTAGGTTACAAGGTGTGCTATCATTTCTGGTCTTTCTGCATAAGGAATATTACAACTACCTGATTAATAATTTGGTTTTCAACGGGCCCCTCTTCTTTTGGTTATGAAGATTTTACTGGAAAAAGGCCTTGGCCTTAAACAAATGCAAACTTTGAAAGTCCTTGCCGATCTGCTTTGGGGTGCATGATGAGTCCCCATACTTCATACACTACTAAGAAGGAAAAAAAGAAGTTGGTTTCTAATTGAAAGTATGTGCAATGGAAAGAATATTTAGATACTCGTTTGGTTTTTCTTTGGTAGTTAGCTGGGTTGACTCTGTTCAATCAGATTGACTTGATCGCTAGTCTATCAAATTACTTCTCATCCTCTCAGCATTGGGCGGTGCTCTTTGAAAATTGCTACAAGCATAACAACTGAAGTATTATATGAGCATATCTCGATAAAAATGAAAATAAAATAAATGAGAAAATAGTCATTCTTATTGCAATAAAAAGGAATACTCTTTTCTTTGTAGAATTTCACTCTTTTTAATTGCCTTAGTTAGGATTTCATTAAGGTCTTGTATTACATCACTTGGATGTTTTAAGGCTACAAGTACAACTGTTGCATATAATACGCCTAGTAAACTAGTTATATATACTTTCAATTGAAAAACTGCAGCGCAGGAAAAGAAAAAAATATTGAATGGTCATCAAACATTTTATTTCTTTTCGTTGAAGTCTCACTTCTTGATAAAACTCGACTAAGCAGTAGTATATTGCATTGTTTACATAAATTCCCATTCAGATGTTACACTTTTGTTTCAGATCTTCCTAAAAGTTAAATAAGACATTATGCTAATATATTTTGTTTATTGTTGCACTCCCTTTAATCCTCTTACTATTCTACTTGAATTTGCATTCTCTCACACTGGTTTGGATGTATATGTAATGTCTTTCAAATTTATCGTTTTTTTTTTTAAATATAAAATATACTGCCTTCTTTTGTCTCGTCTCTTCTTGACTGATTGACTCTTTCATTTGCACAGAAATGTGACACGGGGAGGGTTAACACGCAGCACCCAATGACAATAAATCTATTGCAGTGTCACTAAGGAGTATACTTTTATAGGCATCATTCTTCTGCCCTATCCCTAATTTGTTTTTTTTTTTTTCGGTTTTGTTCAAATGATTATAAAAATGTAACTGGCATGCTGACAACCATTGTAACTGATATTGACCATAACCTAGACTGTTATATCCTCTGCCTAGAGTGACCCGTTAAGGCAGGCAAAGGATGGCGCTTAGATTTGGGCTAACCTTGAGCTTTTCTTTGAGTGATTGTGTGGTTGTATAGGTAGCTTTTCTCCCTTTCGCATGTTACATTTGTAATTTGCAGCTAGTGTGGTTGTTGTTGATTCAGGTTTGTTAATATATTTGTAATCAGATCGAGATCTAAGCTTATTGGTTGTGTTATACGCTCATAGTTTCCAGTTGACTATAAACGCATGCTCGAGAGAAGTCATACTTTTTCATTGAATTTCTATTTTGTTGAGGTTATTAGGTTAGCATCCAAACTAGTTCTGATTTTTAATGAGAACGTCTCTAAAGATTAAGCAGAGGTTTTTATGTCTTTGATTCTGGAAAAGACATGAAATGGACCCCCAAGTTTGTTCTGTTTTTTCTTTGGATTTAAAAGTTTGTTGTGTTGAATAATTAATATTTTTGCAAAATGTTCAAACGAAATTACTACATTGTTTTTTTTAATAAAAGACTTTGACCTAATTATGTATCGCATTAAAATACATTTTTTATTTTCAAAAATAAAAATAGGTTTCTCTAGTTTTTTATATTGAATATATTTAATCTCTCTCTCTTTCTATATATATATATATATATATATATATATATATATATATATATATATATATATATATATATATATATATATATGTATACCTCTGTTATATTTTGAAAATGTTAAAATAAATTTGGTCTTTAAATTTGGGGTACAATTTGAATTTGCACTTTTGGGCCTGAGTTTGAGTTTTTTTTGTTTGACATGGCTTCAATTAGGCCTTGGCCTTTGTCAAAAAAAGAGATGGCTTGAAAATTTTATTTTTTAAGAAAAATTATATATATATATTGACACACACATTTTTTATTGTTAAAAATATATATTTTAGTAGCTTTTTCTAGAACTTTTAGTGCTCCAAAATATGTATTCTTTTAAAAGGTAATTTTTTTTTTAAAAATTTCTACCTTTTTTTATTTTTATTTTAATTTAAAAAAAAAATAACATGATTAGGTTTTGGGACGGGCCTATTTTTTGTTTTTCCTCTCAAAAGTCTGGTCCAAATATAACCAAGCAAGACAAGCTTCAATACTTAAACATCTGAACCACCATTGACTTGCTGCATATAATGATTTTAAATATTAAATATTACTCATACATGTTTTTTATATTTGAAAATAACGTAATAGATTTTCATATATTGTTAACAAATAATGTTTTAGACATTTGACAATTACATTTAACTTTTTGTTTGTCTCTTAATATCGGAATTGATTATTATATTATGCATGTCTTTGAAAAAGACTAAATAATAGTATATTTTAAAACATTAAAGAGATTTATATATATATTTAAAATAAAATAGAAGAACATATATTTCATGTTAAATTCAAGAGAGTTCAAAGAATTTTATTTTTATTTTTAAAATTATTTTTAATTTTACTTTTATTTTTTAAATTTTTATTATCTAATAATTACATGTGCTTTGTTAAGTGTTCATTTTTTTTCAAGTTATATTGATTTAAATTATATCTAAACAAAGTGAAAATGTATTAAAAGATGAAGAATGTAATGTCTTAGTAATAGAACAAAATATCTAAGTACAATGAAAAAGTTATTTACAAGAATTTTTGATTGAAGGACATGAGTTGATTTGTTACTCTGATAGATTAAATATTACAAAAAATGATTGCAATTATACTTTTTATCATATAATTTAGGAGTTTGAAGTATAGAAAACTTTGAAGAGAATGAAAAATAGCAAAGCAGTAGGACTTGATAATATACCTATTGAAGTGTGATATGATCTTAATTAAGTATAATATTAATGCTTTTAAACTTACTTTTTGTTTGATTTAAGTAAAATATAATTAGGAATTAATTTAGTTTTATATCTTGTGTTTTGTGTTGTAGGAACAAAGGAAGAAGAAAAGAGAAGAAAAAAATAAGAAATTCATGGAAAAATGCTGAATTGTATTAATTCTAGACATTTTAGAATTGTTTAGAATATATTTCCTCCATATGAACTCTAATCAAAGTGATTCAAATGGCTGTGAAAAGATAAAATAAATATCTACAACTTTTATGTTGAACACTTTGTCAAATTCAGGATATTTCATAGCATTACAGAGTTCGCAAATTAGAATTACAGTGCAGTAGGATGAATCTTGACCTTTGGTCACTAATTTTGTCATATCTCATTCAATTTAGATATGATTAAGGTGATTCCAGCGGCTATAGAAAGAAGAGACATAGAGCTATAATTTTTATGTTTGGCACTTCAGTAAATTTTAGAATTTTCTGGGTGTCGCGGCGTTGGTTGCCTAGAAGCCCTAGTGCCGTAGCACCCGAGCGTTAGAACTAGAGTGCCCCGACGCTAGCTCAAGTGTCGTGGCACCCCGTCAATCAGTTTTCGAAACGTTGCGGCGCTTGCCGTTGCACTAAAATGCTGATATTGCGATTTTTAGGGTTTTTTAACTTCAAATGAAACTTGATGGGATAAGATTTATCCTGGAAACAACCCTACTTCATTGAGGAGCAGCCAATCTATAAAAGAGGGAGAAAGCAAGCATCAAAGAGAGGAATTCAATCATTCAAGCTCTTAATTATCTTCTTTAATTCTTATTTAGATTTTCTTATGGCCCTACGCAGCTGATTTATTTTTAGTTGGTAGAGAAAGATTGAAATCTCAAAGGATTGTCATGTATTGTGAGATTTGGATTTGATTTTATTATTTCAATCTTAATTGAGTATTGATTATTCATCTACTCTTCTTTTCTCAATGATTATTTATATGATTGCTAGGAGGCCTACTAGTATATTATCTGTTTTAGTCTACTGATGAATTAGGTTTTGAACAAAGTTTTCATTACTATATTCTTAAAGTAAATAAGATTAAGGATTTTGGATTATAAATAGTTAATCCTATGATGAATAATTAACTAAATTAGATATAGCTGATGTATTTATATTTGTTTAGCTCTGTCAGTTTATTTTGTTCTTCATGCGATTAATGAGTTATGCTTTACCGATGTGCTAAATGATTGCTTATTAATTAGGAACATGGTTAGAAGTCCAATGATAGATATTCAATTATAGAAGTCCAATGATAGATATCCAAGGATAGATATTACTTTTTTAATTACTTTCATTAGTTTTTACGTTATTTTATTTGCACTTATCAATCTCCCATTTTTTCAATCACATATGGTAATACTAGTCTTTGTAGGATCGACCTTTTTTGTGATTTTATTTTGATTTATGCCTATGATTCATTCTTCTAATTCTCAAGATTTACAGTTTAATTCAGATATTGAAAAAATCTATTTACAGGCATAGAAGAGAACTTCAAGAGGACATTCATAAAGAGAAGGAGGAAGTATCATGGCCAGACACCCCACTCTGAAGGAGCTTGCAGCTCCAGATTTACACCATAAGCCTTTATGCATTACTTTTCATAAACTTGATGAAAACATTAATTTTGAATTAAAATCAGGACTGATTAATCTCTTACCCAATTTTTATGGTCTTGCAGGTGAAGACCCAAATAAACACTTGAAGGAATTCTATATGGTGTGTACCAGTATGAAGCCTCTTAGAGTAACAGAAGAACAAATTAAACTCAAGGCTTTTCCTTTTTTCTTAAGAGATTTAGCCAAAGATTGGCTATATTATTTACCATCTGGCACTATTACTACTTGGAATGAGATGAATAAATTGTTTTTAGAGAGATATTTTTATGCATCTAGAGCTACAAATATAAGAAAAGAAATATGCGGCATTAGGCAATTATATGGAGAGACACTTTATGAGTATTAGGAGAGGTTTAAAAAGCTTTGTGCAAGCTGCCCACATCATCAGATTAGTGAACATCTACTGATTTAATACTTTTATGAATGTCTTTTGCAGGGAGACAGGAGCATGATAGATTCAGCTAGTGGAGGAGCACTAGTAGATAAGACTATTAAAGCAGCCCATGAGACTATTTGGAAAATTTCTTCTAAAGTATGATAATACATGGCATTAAGACAACACATTCCTATCCCACACAAATAATATCAACCAAATAATGGAGATTCAAGGGCTAAAAATTTGCCACCTAAAAAGGCAAACCTATCATACTTGTTTAAGACAAAAAAAAATGGAAATGAATCCCTAAATAAAGGGACCTTGTGCCTTATCTTAAGAACATATTATCATAATTTTCAAAATACAAATCTCCTTTTCCTATGCATATCTTGACTAAGGAAGAGGAAGACAAGAACATAAGTAGTTTGTTTTCCAAAAATTCAACCAAGTGTAATCTAATTGTGATAAGGTAGACCCATGATCATGAAAGGTGAATTATTTGGTGGTCTATATAAGAAAACCCACCCTTACAACATTATAATTTTGTCCAAGTGAGGGAGAGGAAAAATAGAAGCAAGGTAGAGTGAGGAAAGGAGGGGAAGAAAGGAAGAAAGAGAAAGGAGAAGTCTAGGGGACTAAGTGTTCTAGGTAAGTTTAACAATATTTCTTTTTGAAGAAAACTTTTGAAACTTATAATATTTATATGAGATTTTGATCTTAGAACTTTGATGATTGGTTATGATGGTGCTATATCATGTTACATATTGATCTTGCATGTGATTTATGTTTGAATACTGAAACTGGTATAGAAAGTTCTGCATAGGTATGGCTATGGGTGGCAAAATTTTTAACTTCTGTGTTTTAATTTCTAGGAATTATCTATAGAGAATTAAAATAAATGGTTAACATAAGAATAAAAGATATATGTGTCACAGATTTTTAGCCACTGGAATTATTCAATTTGGAGTCCATATGAGGTAGATATGGTCCTATTAGTAAGAAAAGGTCAGAAAATGGTTCATCAGGGAAGAATATGTTATGATAGCTTCTGTGTTTTAATTTCTGGGAATTATCTATAGGGAATTAAAATAAATGGTTAACATAAGAATTAAAGATATATGTGTCACAGATTTTTAGCCACTTGAATCATTCAATTTAGAGTCCATATGAGGTAGATATGGTCCGATTAGTAAGCCAAGATCATAAAATGGTTCATCAGGGAAGAATATGTTAGGATAGCTTCTGTGTTTTAATTTCTGAGAATTATCTGTAGGGAATTAAAATAAATGGTTAACATAAGCACTAAAGATATATGTGTCACGGATTTTTAGCCACTGGAATCATTCAATTTGGAGTCCATATGAGGTAGATATGGTCTGATTAGTAGTCAAAGGTCAGAAAATGGTTTATCAGGGAAGAATATGTTAGGATAGTTTATATATTTTAATTTATGGGAATTATCTATATGGAATTAAAATATATGGTTAACATAAGAATTAAATATATATGTGTCATGGATTTTTAGCCACTGGAATCATTCAATTTGGAGTCTATATGAGGTAGATATGGTCCGATTAGTAGTCAAAGGTCAGAAAATGGTTCATCAGGGAAGAATATGTTAGGATAACTTATGTATTTTAATTTCTGGGAATTATCTGTATGGAATTAAAATAAATAGTTAATATAAGAATTATATCTATGTGTGTCACGGATTTTTATCCACTGGAATCACTCAAGTTGGAGTCCATATAAGGTAGATATGGACCGATTAGTAAGTAGAGTTCAGAACCTATCCGAGAAGAAATAACCTGTACATTTAGGGAGTCATATCACTTTCATTTATTAATATTTAGCTACAATGTTCAACATAATAGTTTTAGATAATTTTTTTATATTGAAATTGACACCAAGATCACCTACATCAGAGTTTAATTGAGGGAGTTATGCTCTAATTAGTAAGAGAATGTCTGATATGATGAAAACCTACATTAAGAAAATAAAGAAATAAAATTAATATTTAAAAAAGAAGAAGAATCTTATAAATGACTAGTATATGCCATAGCCATTGCCATTGTATGAACTTCTTACCATCTTAAGTGTAAAATTCTAACATGAAAATATTTTATAAAGTGATATTTGAAATGGTTATGTTCATGACATGATTACCAATGATTTATGGTAATAGTTATATTTTGATGAACATACTTGTTATTGAAAGCATATTTTTGGCTATTATTGTGAAAAGAAAAGAAATAAGCACGATCACATGGAAATCCGTGTGGTGCACCAGTAGGGGACGCCCTACCAATGGTTATGATTATGATTATGAGAAAAGAAAGAGAAAGTGTGCCATGTCAGATGGAGCGAGAAAAGCTCCTACCGGAGAGTAGAGGATACTCACCCTGACCGGGGTAGCTTAAAATGAGAATAAGTTGATGGCCATCATATGATATTCTAAAAATAGTTAATCCTGTCATACATATCATTACGGTATGATTTTTATGTGCATAGATATAATGCATTCATGTGACCAATGATATTTTCTGTAGTTTATACAGCTGAACATAACGTGATGAGCTATATTGATGATGATTTATTGTTGAACTTACTGGGATTTAATTGTCACTATATTTCCATATCATGTTCAGAAAATTAGTTATGCAGATTTTTCTATAGCTCTGATTTTTAGTGCACGTTGGATCGAGTACTTTATGTTGGGCAGATCCCAGAAGCAAATAAAATGTTTGTGGTCGAGTTAGCTTAGATCCCGCTGAAGGTGCAACCACCCGCACCTATATCTCCGGAATTGGTCAACCAGAATAAATAAGATGTATATTTTTTTTATGTGTTTGATATGTTGTACGTATGTTTTGATTAATGACATGTATGTGAACTCTGTATTGTATAAATTAAATAAATGTTATATTGAGTTAAGTTGTAACGAGGTAATAACTTCATGGTATTTAAAAAAAAATTTGATACTAAAATGGAGTTGTTACAGTATAGAATTATTGTGATGAGGTAAGTTGAAATTATTAGACATGTGTCAATGATACATAAATGTTATAAAAAGTTTGTGGATTTATTGCTACGTATGTTTAATATATTGATTAAAGGATTTCAGGATTAAAATAGATGATAGATGATAGATTAAGGTGATGATATTCATGGGATGATGTTGACAAGTGAGAATTAAAGATAACTTGATAGAAGTCTGGAATAAGAAAAGATAGTTATCCAATACGGATGTGAATATGTTTTTCTATGTGTACGGTTCTTAATATCGACTTATAGATATATGCATACAAGCTTAAGGATATAAAGGAATGAGATATATAATGGTTTAAGAGTTCCTTATTTGTATATACATAATTTGTTGAGTACTTTGTATAAA
Organism: Gleditsia sinensis; assembly: GCA_037074535.1. Lineage (NCBI taxonomy): Eukaryota > Viridiplantae > Streptophyta > Magnoliopsida > Fabales > Fabaceae > Gleditsia > Gleditsia sinensis. Next base: position 32,966,140 of record CM073467.1, on the reverse strand, counting down.
GTGAAATTGATTAGAAAAGAAATACAAGCAACTCAATACAGGTCAAAAGTTTATAAGGATCATGAATGTTGAGTACTAGAAGTTATCAGTTGGTGATCACATATTCTTGAAGGACTCACCAATGAAAGAGGTAATGAGATTTGGAAAGAAAGGGAAGTTACACCCTCGGGATATAGAACCATTTGAAATTCTTGATAAGATCGGTTCAGTGGTTTATTGTTTGGCTTTTCCTCTAGAATTGTGTAATGTCCATCTAGTTTTACATGTGTCTATGCTACAGAAATATTTACCGGATTCTACACATGTTATACAGTGTCCATAGATTCAGTTACAGAAAGATTTAACCTATGAGGAACAACCAGTAGCAATAGGGGACAGACAAGTAACGAAGTTACGGTCAAAAGAAATATCTACAGTAAATGTGATATGGAAAAATCACTCTTTTGAGGAAGCTACTTGGGAGAACGAGGAGGATATACACGCCAGATATCTGTATTTATTTGAACAATGAGGTTAGTATTTATCTGCAACTATGGTGATGAAATTCGGGGACCGAATTTCTTTAAGGGGGAAGAATGTAATAACTGTAAAAATTTAACGAAAATTTCAATTTAAAGGAAATTTAGAATAAAAGAGAGAATTTTGAAAATAGAGATAAGAACCGTAGAAAATATGTATATTTATTACATGGATTAAAGAATTACAAAAGGAATATGAGAATTTACATTTTGGCACGTAGTTTTTATTTTTCAAGAATAGTATTCTGTTATAAGCAAATATATTTTTATTTGCTTAAAAATGATTATGTTTTGCTAAAAGTAAGAAGACTTTTAAGTAAAATAATTATTGTTTAGATTCATATTAAAAGAAAAATAAAACAAAAATGATAAAACGAAAACTGGGGGCGACGGGTATCAGTTTCGAAAGAAAAACAAGAAATGTGCATAGTGAGTGAATAGTGACCTACAACTTTATCTTTCGATTTGGAGTACTTATGGGCTTCCGATCTCAAAACTGAAAGTGTTATTGGATTCAGGACGAAGAATAATTCAATTTTGACCGATCAATTTTTCAAATCAACCGTTGAATCGCCGTAGATATGAAGTAGAAAATCTCGGTAAAAAGTAAGTTCTGAAAATCTTACTTAGAGACTTCTAATTAGAAATCTGACTCCGAAGATGGATTCAGAAACTAAATAAACATTAAGATATGAATTTATTTCGTTGATTTGGTAAAATTTTTGTGATGGTGAATAGTATTTTCCGGCAGTGAATAGTGGCGCTGAATAGTGATTTCCGACGGTGAATAGTACCTTAGCGTTGACCTACGTTGACTAAACTCCTAGAGGCCAAATTTAACAAATCCGGAGTCATTTTCAAGGTTTTTGGACCTTCCGGACTCGATTTTGGGGTTTATTTTACCAAATTCGGACCAGAAACGAGGAATTTAGGGCTGTCCAATCTGGAGCCCTTACCTGTGAGTAGATAATTTTTCCTATGGCTTGTTTTTACTCTTCTTGAACTTTACATTGATAAATGAGTATGATTACATGTTATTTATACTTTTATATGTTTTTGAAATGGTTTGAAATGTCTGAAATATGATATTTAGTTCAAGAAGAGTATGACTTTTGAAATGAATTTTGAAACACATTGAACATGCGAATTTTAAATGGATTTCGCATTACATGGCAAAGAAAATATGTTATGCATGTGACATTAATTTTACAGTGATATGTTTGCCTCAGATTTGGGCATGTATATGTGATTCCATAATTGGAAAGTTTTGACAGAGGAATGTACTGAGATTGAAAGCTCTGTTTTGCATGATATGTAAAGTTATAAGTTGCCAAATATGATTGAATAGAAAGCATAAAGCTCATGGTGAGTTGTTTGATAATTATGCATTGCATTTGATGGATGTGCACTTTTATACATTTATATATATATATATATATATATATATATATATATATATATATATATATATATATGTATTAATGAATATTGACGGGTTAAATGGCTTGAGACGGTATTGTGAAGGAGGTATTAGTGGTAATGTGAGGAGGCAGAAGGGTGATGAACTCACATTCAATGTTTATCTATTGAGTATATTGAAAATTGTGACATACTTGAGCATTATATAAAAAAGAATGAATTTTTAATGCATATTAAGTTTGCTTTAAGACCATATTGTATTATATGTGGTTACAAATATTCGAATGTGATTTGAATTGAGAAAATTTGAAAATGCGGGTCCCATATGGATGTATCTCTGAATTGTGATTTTCAATGTGATAAGTTTAAAAATAATGAGTACATCCATATGTTGATTTGAGAGGTTATAGGAGGTATTGTCTGCTCGCTGAGTTGTAAAACTCACTACACGTGGTTGACATATTTTCAAATAAAGACCTAGAGTTTGGTCCTGCAGCTTCTTGATCGACTAGGTATCGCACTTCTGTGGTGAGCCTAAATTGTTTCTTGGCTCTCAGTATTTACAAATGTAATATAAATGTACTCTAAAGTTGCTCTGAACATCACATGCAGGATCCTTGTTTCCACTGTAAACCTGTTATTCATATAGATTTGGCATGTATAATTATTAGTATTGCAAATTTGTAAACATAAGGTAATACTCGGATATATGGTATTGTGAAACTATTTACAAGTGCATAATAATAAAGTTTATCAGATATTAGAGATTTTCGTGTTCCTAAAGTAGGGATGTGACATAAATCCCAGTAGGTTCAACAATAAATCATAATTTACTATCAATATAGTTCATCATGTCATGTTCAGATGTATAAACTATAGAAAATATCTTTGGGCATATGAATGCATTATATCTATGTACATAAGAATCATACAGTAATGATATGTATGACATGATTAACTATTTTTAGAATATCATATGATGGCCATTAACTTATTCTCATTTCAAGCTACCCCTGTCAGGGTGAGTATCCTCTACTCTCCGGTACGGGCTTTTCTCGCTCCGTCCGACATGGCACACTTTCTCTTTCTTTTCTCATAATCATAATCATAACCATTGGTAGGGAGTCCCCTACTGGTGCACCACACGGATTGCCATGTGACCGTGCTCATTTCTTTTCTTTTCACAATGATAGCCAAAAATATGCTTTCAATAACAAGTATGTTCATCAAAATATAACTATTACCATAAATCATTGGTAATCATGCCATGAACATAACAATTTCAAATATCACTTTATAAATATTTCCATGTCAGAATTTTACACTTAAGATGGTAAGAATTTCATACAATGGCAATGGCTATGATATATACTAGTCATTTATAAGATTCGTCTTCTTTTTTAAATATTAATTTTATTTCTTTATTTTCTTGATGTAGGTTTTCATCATATCTAACATTCTCTTACTAATCAGAGCATAACTCCCTCAATTGAACTCTGATGTAGGTGATCTTGGTGTCAATTTCAAGATAAAACAATTATCTAAAACTATTATGTTGAACATTGTAGTGAAATATTAAGAAATCAAGGTGATATTACTCCCTCAATGTATAGGTTATTTCTTCTCGGATAAGTTCTGACCTCTACCTACTAATCGGACCATATCTACCTCATATGGACTCCAACTTGAGTGATTCTAGTGGCTAAAAATCCGTGACACACATATCTATAATTCTTATGTTAACCATTTATTTTAATTCCATACAAATAATTCTCAGAAATTAAAATACAGAAACTATCCTAACATATTCTTCCCTGATGAACAATTTTCTGACCTTTGACTACTAATCAGCTCATATCTTCCTCATATGGACTCCAAATTGAATGATTCCAGTGGTTAAAAATCCATGACACACATAGCTATAATTATTATTTAAACCATTTATTTTAATTCCATACAGATAATTCTTAGAAATTAAAATACAAAAGCTATCATGACATATTCTTCCTTGATGAACCATTTTCTGACCTTTGACTACTAATCGACTCATATCTTCCTCATATGGACTCCAAATTGAATGATTCTAGTGGATAAAAATGCGTGACACATATAACTATAATTATTATGTTAACCATTTATTTTAATTCCATACAGATAATTTTCAGAAATTAAAATACAGAATCTATCTTAACATATTCTTCCCTGATGAACCATTTTCTGACCTTGGACTACTAATCGGACCATATCTACCTCATATGGACTCAAAATTGAATGATTCCAGTGGTTAAAAATTTGTGACACATATATCTTTAATTCTTATGTTAACCATTTATTTTAATTCCCTACATATAATTCCCAGAAATTAAAACACAGAAGCTATCCTAACATATTCTTCCCTGATGAACCATTTTCTGACCTTTGCTTACTAACCGGACCATGTCTACCTCATATTGACTCCAAATTGAATGATTCCAATGGCTAAAAATCCGTGACACATATATCTTTAATTCTTATGTTAACCATGTATTTTAATTCCTTACAGATAATTCCTATTAATTAAAACACAGAAGCTAAAAAGTTTGCCACCCATAGCCATACCTATGCAGAACTTTCTATACAGTTTAAGTATTTAAAATTACATCGCATGCAAGATCAATATGTAAAATGATATAGCAACATCCATGACCAATCATCAAAGTTCTAAGATCAAAATCTCATATAAATATTATATGTTTCAAAAGTTTTCTTCAAAAAGAAATATTGTTAAACTTACATAAGAATCTTCCTAACTCACTTAGTGAATTGGTTTTCTTGTTTCCTTTTGAAAGAAGTAGCAAGATTCCTCCCTTCCCTTAGCTTTTCTAGCAGCTTAGGTAAGAGAAGGAGGGTGATTTTTTGAACCTCAAGGATGAAGAAGAAAAATGGATTCAAGTGGAGATTAAGGTAACTTACCTTGAGTACTTAGCCTTCTAAACTTCTCATTCTTCTTCCTTTCTTTCTTCTCCTCTCTTTCTCTCCTTTCCTCACTCTACCTTGCTTCTATTTCTCTCTCTTCCTCACTTGGACGAAATTAAAATGTTGTAGGGGTGGGTTTTGCTTAATTAGACCCCCAAATAATACACCTTTCATGATCATGGGTCTACTTTATCACAATTAGGATACACTTTGTTGAATTTTTGGAAAACAAACAACTTATGTTCTTGTCTTCCTCTTCCTTAGTCAAGATATGCATAGGAAAAGGAGATTTGTATTTTGAAAATTATGATGATATGTTCTTAAGATAAGGGACAAGGTCCCTTTGATTTAGGGATTCATTTCCATTTTCTTTTGTCTTAAACAAGTATGATAGGTTTGCCATTTTAGGTGGCAAATTTCTAGCCCTTGAATCTCCATTATTTGGTTGATATTATTTGTGTGGGATAGGAATGTTTTGTCCTAATGCCATGTATTATCATACCACTTGCTAAAATTATGAGTGTAGGATATAGATGTTTTTGTCCTAAAGCCTTGTATTATCATGCCACTTGCCAAAATGATGAATGTAGAATCACACCACTTGCTAAATTTTTATCTTAATGCAATGTAACATAATAATTATTATTATTACATTATTATATCATCACCTATTTTATTTTATTTTTTCTCTTGGATTTGGGCTTATTCCTAACCATTATGGGCTTATTCCTACCCATTTTCGTTGCTTTGGATAAAATTCTACCTTTCTTAGAGGGCTTGGTCACATTTTCATAATTTTTGGGCTATCAATCCAATTACTATATCCTAGTCCAAGTCTATGTTTTATTTCTTGCTTAGGTTATCCAATGGGCTTGCTAGAAACTTATGTGAAGTGGACAAACTCTATATGAAGTGTCCATAGGTAAAAGCCCAATGTATGGGTAAAGATGTTAAATTTAGTAACTCTAGTTCTTAAATTAGGAAAAATTGCCCTAATCCAATGTTCTTGAAATTTTAAGACCTTTACTTGTTTTTAAAAATTTATCTTCCTTATCCAAGAATTTTGCATCTCTTTAGTATGTTATTTCTATTTTTTTTCCTATTAGGTTTTCCCTCTTTATTTGTTCTCTTAATGTTAGAAACATTTTCTATGCATATACATAAGGTGAAGAATTTCTAAGGATTATATTTCCTTAGATATCTAAAATATTGTCTAATAAATTTTATTTCCTTAATTAAATATTTATGTATTTTTATCAATAAAAGAAATGAAATTAGGGATGTTACATTTGGAGGAATCTTTTTTGTGTCATTTACTATCTTTAAGTTTTGTGCTTTTTTTAGTTGACTATGTACTTAAGAGTGGTTAAGTTAACCTTCTAATTATGTATTTTGTGGGAATCACATTCCTTCTTTCATTTGTATACTACAACAACAATAAATAAGCATTTTCTCACTAGGTGAAGTCGTCTACATGGATCAAACGACGCCACAGTGACTTACTATAAATGAGGTTAATATAGAGATTTGACACTGTACTCGAGTTATACAATATGCTGCTTTCGAGCAATGACTCAGCCATAACACTATCGCTTCGTTGATCCATGTTCATATAGATACGACAAAGTTTTATATTGGCTGTCGCAAGTCTAACACAACCTTCTTCTTTTATCCGGGCTTGGGACTGGTTATAAAAATATAGGCAGAGTTTCCTTCTTTCATTTGTATGAATGAAATAAAATTACCTTTGCTAAAACAATAAGTAAAATAAAACATATGGTGGGTGTGTAATAAATCCTCATTTTTTTAATATGGTTTTGTTTTCCTTTAGAGTATATTTAAGTTCAATTCCTTATGATTTGATGATTATTTATTACATGAGGATTGAATGACTCTTGGTATAAATTTGTGTTGGAAAATGCTCAATTTGGAAGCTAAAGATGAGAAAGTACATAAAGAAACTTATAGTGTAGAATCTTAAGTGACAACAACATAAATAAGACTTTTGACCTTGAAGATGACCTTAGAATTAGTTGAATTTGGTATCAAATTGAAGAGTTTTGAAAGAAATTTCCAACAATATATTATATTCCATAAAACTCCAACCAAGGAGAGAGTGATGACCTTTTGAAGAAGGAATGGTCAGGAGCTCGTTCTCTAGCTCATCACAACGAAGCAGAATACTAAGGATAGCAAAGATCACAATGAGGTGAGTAAGCATGCAATTTTCTCTATATTTCAAGTTTCCTCATGATCCTATGTATAAATATGATCCATAGGTTACAAAATTTGAATGATTCACTTTAAGAAGAGCAAGAAAGTTAAGTTAAAGAGGAGAAGTCCAAGACATAAGTGGGAGAGACTTTTAGGGTTTGGAGGATTGGAAACAATCCCTCTATTTTCTATTTTTCTTCTTTTTCTTTTGTATTTGGATGGAACCTATTTTGATTTTAGTTATTTTTATGTTTTCAATTATATAGTAGTATCCCTAATCTAGGGTTCAAGGCATCTTATCTATGTAGTTTGATTGAACCTCTTTCCTACCCTTACAAATATCATAGTTGATTTATTTGTACAAATATGTTGTTATTGCTTATCTGTTACCTAATCACCAATTGATAGGATTATGGTTCATTGATTAAAACTTGATTAAGATAATTAATAACATGAACATTGATTTCTATTAGCCCTTGATGTGAACGAAGTTGATTTGTATGTGAGATACTAATATTCTTCCATACCATACATAATCGATTGAACTGGTCTTAATTTTTAAACTATACTTCAATCACCTTGATTTAATTAAGGTTTATCTAGTTGATAATTAGATTTATTTATACTTGAGAGAGATTCATAAACAAATTAGAGTTTAGATTAATAATTCACTATGATAGGTTAAGGTCAAAGGGAATAGAGGAAATTAGATAAAATAGGTACGTGAAATTCAATACCTAGGCTCTCCGATATTGAAAAATTCTTAACCAAGCTCGATACCAATTTATGATTTGTTTACCTTAACTATTTTATTTTCTTGATTTCTTGAACTCGTAAATAATTGATTTCTTGAATAAAATTAAGAGGGTTATAGCGTGGTACTAAATTGAAAATAAGGATTTCCTATGGGAAATGACTTGCTATCTATCTATTGTGTTACATCTAATACATGTCCTTGCGTAGTAGTTTAATTTTAACTTGGACAAGTTTTTAGTTACATTGCTGGGAAATTTGAATTCTTTTCAATTAATATCAATGGTTAATTTCTTTATTTTAATTGAAGATTTATTATTGTATTTTTAATTTCTATTTTCTTTGTTAGGTACACTTTCTCAGTATATGATATGAGATAAGAGATATGGCTAAAGAAGGTGCCACCAAAGCAATTAGGGACTATGTAGTCCCTTTGGTAGATGGGCTACAATCTAGCATTCAAAGGCATACTGTATAGACGAATAATTTTGAGATAAATGCATCTACCATTAATATACTACAAAATGCTGTGTAATTTGGAGGATCACCTAATGAAGACCCAAATAAGAATATGGTAAATTTTATTGAAATATGTGATCTCTTCAAGCATAATAATGCCACCGAAGATGCTAAAAGGTTGAGATTCTTTCATTTTCATTAAGCTATAGTGCTAAAGAGTGGCTCAACTATCTCCTTGCTAGTTCTGTAACTACATGGGAGGATTTAGCCCAGAAATCCTTGGCTAAATTTTTACCCTTGCTAAAACTACTAAAATGAGGAATGATATCACCTTATTTGAATAAAAGGAGTTTGAATGCTTATATGATGCTTAGGAGAGATATAAAGGTCTCTTAATGATATGCCCATACCATTGTGTTCTTGATTAGTTGCAAATTAAATTTTTTATAATGGATTGATAGGTTCCTTGAGAACCACTATTGATGCAGTTGTAGGTGGTGCTATACTAGGCAAGAGATATGAGGATGCTTATACCCATCTAGAAGAGATGGCTTTAAATATTGTCACGCCCCTAATTTTTGGGCACATGAAACACATATACCATGAACATATATTTTTCATAAACATCCATATTTCAATCCTTTAGTACGTAAACCGATACATATAGTTTTCCATACATATACAATATACAGATTAAGTCCATAAACATCAGAGTAACGGTAGAAGCAGGGATCCTGCCTGTGGCTTATAGAACAAACTCTAGAATACAAATAAAATACAATCTAAATAACGTGAGCCTTTGAAACAACATAGACTCACCTAGGGAGTAAGCAGCCTAGCTGATCACCTATCCGCAGGACTAGACTCTGAATCCTTATCTGAAAAAGATGTAAATATCGTGTAGTGAGTTTGACAACTTAGTGAGCAGATAAAACCTCCTATAACTTCTTAGGTCAGCATATGGATGAACTTATACTTTAAAATTTATCACATAGAAAGTACAATTTGGAAGTACATCCATATGGAACCTGTATTTCAAATATCCTCATTTCATATGATGGCCTAATATTCAAAACCAAATACAGTGCAATATGATTATAAAACAAATATTGTTACGTAAATAAAGATTTCACATGCTTAAGGAGGCTTCCATATCAGAACCAATAAATAATCCCAAGCACACAGCAAGGGAGGTCAAATAACATATCATCTGTAACACGTATATAGGAGGCATTCCGCTTTCCTCTAATAACACATGACTCCCGTGTGTTGGCCCTCACACGAGGCTAGCACCACCCTTGTTAGTTGAGGTATTAAGGTGCACAAGGGCTAACATTCCCTGCTGTTAGATAACAGTATTTCCAATAGGATTCTTCCATAGAAAATATCATATGCACATATGCCATATCATTCAATATAGAGTTTTCAGTATAATACAAACTTCCAGTCTTCGTATAATTCATATATCATAAATTTCCCAATCAGGGTTTATCACATGTACATGCCCTATTTCAAGACAATTCATATAGCTTTATAAATCAATGCAACGTGCATAAATATTTATTTTACCATATGATGAGAAATACGTTTAAGATCAGATATACAATGAATTCAAAAAAATCCATTTCCAAAACCATACTTTCTTGAACTATATTCCAGATTTTAAACAATTTTAATAATTTAATCAATTCCAAAATCATATAAAAATATAAATAATTCATAAACATAATCAAATACACAATTAAAGTTCAAGAAGAGTATATGATAAGTCATAGAAAGAATTATCTACTTACAAAGTTAGGGTTCCAAGTTGGACAACCCCAAAATCTACGTTTTCAGTCCAAAAGCCTTGGAAATGACTTTGGATTCGCGAAATTTGGCCTCCAGAAGCTTAGTCAACTATAGGTTACTGTTCACCGTCGGAAATTACTATTCATGACAGGTGGATTTACTATTCACGCCATACAAAAGTTGGCAGATGACAGTCAAATTTTATATCCTAAGGTTTTTCCACCTTCTGAACCCATCTATGGTGTCAGATTTCAAATTTAAAGACTCGAAGTAGGAGATTTAGAACTTACCTTCCTAGGATTTTTCCTCCACTTTCCAGCAGATTTCTGGCCAAATTTCTAGAAACCAATCGGATAGAATTGTAGTAATCGTTGTTCTGAATTCGCAAGTGGTGATGGTGTTAAAATCCGAGATCCAGAAGTGTTAGAAATCTAGAGAGAAGTTTTAAGGTTTTTAGAGAGAGTGCAACAAATTTTCACGCCACTTCTGCATCTGCTTCCTCTTAAATCATCTGAGGGACCTATTAGAAAAATTTCAATTATTGAGGGGTGTCCTTGCAATTTTTGTTATTTACATTTTGACCCTTAAACTTTTAGAAAATTACATTTTGGCCCCAAAACTTAAATCCTCATATTAACTCACAATTTCTCAGACAATATGATAAATAAATATATTTCCAATGGTACTTATCTCCATTTTCCATAATCCTCACTTTCATTCAAAATTTTCTTTAATTTAGGATTTTTTTTTCATTTATTTACGATTTTCCTATTTTTTCCCTTTGTCTTCTTTTTATTTTATTTTATTTATTATTTATTTTGGGGTTATTACAAATATCTACCAATGGCCAACAAAAAAATCGGCACTTAAAAAGACAGATGAGGTATTAGAGGTTGATATAGCAACAACTATACTAGCTTAACTAGCATCCATTCAAAAGTAATTGAAAACTCCAAACACCCAACTAAATGAGGGTGCTATATGGAGTTGCAATATGTGTAGAGAAAGCCATCCCCTAGAGCAATGTCAAATGATGGCTGAGTCAGTCAATGCTATAATGGATTACAACAGGGGAAACAAGACTTACACCAAAACATAAAATCCAAGTTATAGAAATCATCCTAATTTTTAATGGAGGAACACACAACAACATAAACTGAAGCAACCTAGTGCACTTGGGTTTTACCTTAACAAAGGCCTCATGCAATACAACAAAAGACTCAAATAAAATAAAAAAATGGATAACTACATAATTCATGCTGACCGTCTCCTAAATTTAACGACAACAATGAAGGCCTTAGACATTAAAGTGGGCCAACTAGCTAATCTATTTATCACATGTCCTATTGGGACACTTTCAAGTGATATAGAGAAGAATCCTACAGAATAAGTAATGGCAATCACTTTGATTAATGAAGAGACATATAAAGAAGCCTTAGAGCCTACATCAGGTAACAATGAGCCTATGAACAATGACAAAGATCCAGGTGGTTTCTTTTTATTTTATTCCATTGAGGATAGATAATCTTCTAATGCTTTATGTGATATATGAGTAAGTGTTAATCTAATGCCTTTACTTATATTTTAGTGCCTAAAATTAGGCCTATTAGAGCCAACTTTTGTATCTATACAGTTAGTAGATAAATCTATTAGGAAGCTAGAAGGCAAAATCAATAATGCTTATATTAATTTGAAAGGAAAAATCAGTAATGTTTATGTTAAAATTTATGCTCTTTCTACTGGCTTTTTATTGATAATACAATAGGTATTGATGATAACTTCTTCTTTATACTTGGAAGGCCTTTCTTATATAGAGGACAAACCTTGATAGATATTCAAAGAGGGAGTATAAATTTGAGATTCAAAAGTCATGGACTTCCAAAGGAAATGATCTATTATAAAAAAAGAAGTTCTTGGCACAATCCAAACATTACTATTGGGTCAACTTGTACCTCTACAAAATATGTTCAAATCAAATGATTAGGAGGAGTGTCCTATAGGAATAGATACCAAATATCTCGAGAAATTGCCATGATAGAGAATAATATAGTGGCCAATAAGAAGCCAATAGGATAGTTGCCAAAGTCCTATAGTTAGGTTTTTATTGGCCCTTTCTGTTTAAAGATGAATGTTCTTATATAGTGGCATGTGATAAATGCTAATGTAGCGGTAATTTATCTAAAAGGTATGAAATGTGCCTAACTAATATTATTGAATTTGAATTTTTTAATGTATATGGTTTAGATATGATAGGACCATTCCTAAATTCACACATAAACAATATATTTTGGTAGCAGTGGATTATATCTCTAAATGGTTAAAAGAAATAGCTATATCCACTAATGATGTTAAAGTGGTGCTAAATTTTTTTTTAAAAAATATTTTTACAAGGTTTGGCACACCTATGGCGCCGTTTGATCCATGTAGCCGACCCCACCTAGTGGGAAAAGGCTTAGTTGTTGTTGTTGTTGTTTGGCACACCTAGAGCCATCATTATTGATAGGAGTTCAAACTTTTGCAATAGAGAGTTTGAAAAACTTTTACATAAATATGGTATTACCCATAGAATGCTACCCTTTATCACCCACAAGCAAGTGGACAAGTAGAGGTTTCTAATTGGGAAATAAAGAAAATTCTTGAAAGAACGGTTAATATTGTCATGACTCTAAACTATGAGTACATAACTGGTACATGTATTCAAAATAATCTTATCCCATAAGCCCCTAACTTAATACGTATTCTGAATATATGATATTTCAAAATAAGATGGTATGTAACCAAATTCATATTTACATATTCATTTGAAAGCTCCTCTCTCTATACTATACAATTCCAATTATGACAAAACAAACAAAAACACTATATGTATAGAAGTAGGGATTCAAAAACTTGTTTATCATATTTAAATACCATAAGTGCATGGCGTAGTTATAACTAGATAAGAAAATATGGATCATATCTTACAGAGACCAATGTGTCAATTACCAGTATTTCATGAAACAAACTATCTAAATCAATAGAATTTGAGAGAAATATTGAACGGCAGTTTGTAAGCAATTAAAGAAAATAATTGATGAAACTCAATTATAAAAAGACCTAGGACTAGGATTCACCAGACTTCTGATATTCAACAACCAAGATAAGTATTTCCAATTGCAATTATTTGAGTGATAGGGATGGTTTATCTTAAGTTCATTAGTAAACTTTTTCAAGGTTTAATAACAGTACCTAAATTAATCTAACTACCTACTTTCATTGTTTAGATTAATTTAAACCCTTTAAGATTTATGCTAACTAATCGGTTCAATTCTTAGAGGATCTTAAACTACTTTCATGATTAAAATATTTCTAATTAACTATTAGGTTCCAGTAATAATTTTCACCTTTTAGTCCATAAATTATCTACCTAAGATGTGACAAAATGTTGGCCAAACACTTATCAAGCATATATGATGCATAATAGTTAATCCGATTAACGACAAACAATCACAATGGAAATTCAATAATTCAACATTAATATATCATAGGTGGGTTTTCACCCAATCCTAGAATCAGATTTACTCAGACATTATTGAAATAGAAATCAAACTCAATTTCATTAAAAAAATAGTAGTTCTTCGATATAAATTGTTTAAAAGAGAAATAGAAATAGGGATAGAGAGATAACATCGATTATTAAGTGATGTAGATGAATCCCAATAGATGAAATCTTCAATCTAATGTAAAATCTAACCTAAAATTCAAGGACACTCAAACCCTAATGGAAACCTAACTCTACGGTGTCTTAAATACAATGGAAACTTAGAATGTTATCACTTAGGACTCTTGGTTGTGTAAAAATATAAAAAAATACAGAGAATTATGGACCCGAAGCACAGCTATGCTTCGGGCTGTCAAGAAAGGCTGGATGCAGGTTCAAGCATAAAGCATGACCAGGCTGTGCTTGAGGCTATCTTAGTCTTTTCTAGATCTTCTTAAGCTTGTTCTTTGTGTGGTTCCTCCTTGGCTTGCTCTCAGTCCAGAAACTCTTTAAATATTCTTTTTTGCCTTGTTTTTTGGGCCTTCTTGCTTGCCTACAAAAAGAAAACACAGCCAAGCAGTATCCAAAATAACAAGATAAAATATAACATAAATAAAGAAATAATTACAAGTTAAGGGACAAAATGTAACATATTAGGACACAATTTTCCCATAAATCAAATTCTGCCTGTCGCATATGGAGCACTTTTAGAGTACAAATTTGACAAAACAAACAAGTATCAAACAAAACCCACAAGAATAAGATTGGGCTCACCACAGAATAACTCTTAGCTCACATCAATGATGGAGAAGGATCATAGTCTATATTCATATATGAAAAATATGAATAATTAGGAAGTGAGTTTTATATCTTATTAAGCAGATAATTGTAACATCCCTAATTTTGTTTCTTTTATTGATAATTAAGGAAATAAAGTTTATTAGACAATATTTTAGATATCTAAGGAAATATAATCCTTAGAAATTCTTTACCTTATGTATATGCATAGAAAATGTTTCTAACATTAAGAGAACAAATAAAGAGGGAAATCCTAATAGGAAAAAAATTAGAAAGAACATACTAAAGAGATGCAAAATTCTTGGATAAGGAAGATAAATTTTTAGAAACAAGTAAAGGTCTTAAATTTTCAAGAACATTGGATTAGGGTAATTTTTCCAAATTTAAGAACTAGAGTTACTAAGTTTAAAATCTCTACCCATACATTGGGCTTTTACCTATGGACACTTCATATAGAGTATTTCCACTTCACATAAGTTTCTAGCAAGTCCATTGGATAACCTAAGCAAGAAATAAAACATAGACTTGGACTAGGATATAGTAATTGGACCATTAGCCCAAAAATTATGAAAATGTGACCAAGCCCTCCAAGAAAGGTAGAATTTTATCCAAAGTAAAGAAAATGGGTAGGAATAAGCCCATAATGGGTAGGAATAAGCCCAAATCTAAGAGGAAAAATAAAATAAAATAAATTAGGTGATGATATAATAATGTAATAATAATAAAGAATAGGTTACATGGCATTAAGACAAAAATTTAGCAAGTGGTGTGATTCTACATTCATCATTTTGGCAAGTGGCATGATAATACAAGGCTTTAGGACAAAAACATCTATATCCTACACTCATAATTTTAGCAAGTGGTATGATAATACATGGCATTAGGACAAAACATTTCTATCCCACACAAATAATATCAACCAAATAATGGAGATTCAAGGGCTAGAAATTTGCCACCTAAAATGGCAAACCTATCATACTTGTTTAAGACAAAAGAAAATGGAAATGAATCCTTAAATCAAAGGGACCTTGTCCCTTATCTTAAGAACATATCATCATAATTTTCAAAATACAAATCTCCTTTTCCTATGTATATCTTGACTAAGGAAGAGGAAGACAAGAACATAAGTTGTTTGTTTTCCAAAAATTCAACAAAGTGTATCCTAATTGTGATAAGGTAGACCTATGATCATGAAAGGTGTATTATTTGGTGGTCTATATAAGCAAAACCCACCCCTACAACATTTTAATTTCGTCCAAGTGAGGAAGAGAGAGAAATAGAAGCAAGGTAGAGTGAGGAAAGGAGAGAAAGAGAGGAGAAGAAAGGAAGGAAGAAGAAGGAGAAGTTTAGAAGGCTAAGTACTCAAGGTAAGTTACCGTAATCTCCACTTGAGTCCATTTTTCTTCTTCATCCTTGAGGTTCAAAAATTCACCCTCCTTCTCTTACCTAAGCTGCTAGAAAAGCTAAGGGAAGGAAGGAATCTTGCTACTTCTTTCAAGAGGAAACAAGAAAACCAATTCACTAAGTAAGCTAGGGAGATTCTTAGGTAAGTTTAACAATATTTCTTTTTGAAGAAAACTTTTGAAACTTATAATATTTATATGAGATTTTGATCTTAGAACTTTGATGATTGGTCATGGATGTTGCAGTATCATGTTACATATTGATCTTGCATGTGATGTATGTTTGAATACTTAGATTGGTGTAGATAGTTCTGCATGGGTATGGCTATGGTTGGCAGAATTTTAAGCTTCAGTGTTTTAATTTCTGGGAACAATATATAAGGAATTAAAATAAATGGTTAACATAAGAATTAAAGATATATGTGTCACGGATTTTTAGCCACTGAAATCATTCAATTTAGAGTCCATATGAGGTAGATATGGTCTGATTAGTAGTCAAAGGTCAGAAAATGGTTCATCAGGGAAGAATATGTTAGGATTGTTTCTGTATTTTAATTTTTGGGAATTATCTGTATAGAATTAAAATAAAGGGTTAACATAAGAATTATAGCTATGTGTGTCACAGATTTTTAGCCACTGGAATAATTCAATTTAGAGTTCATATGAGGTAGATATGTTTCGATTAGTAAAAAAAGGTCAGAAAATGGTTAATCAGGGAAGAATATGTTAGGATAGCTTCGGTGTTTTATATTCTGGGAAAATTCTATAAGGAATTAAAATAAATGGTTAACATATGAATTATATATTTATGTGTCATGGATGTTTAGCCACTGGAATCACTTAATTTGGAATTCCTATGTGGGAGATATAGTCAGATGAGTAAGTAAAGGTTAGAACCTACCCGAGAAGAAATAATATTGAATATAAGGGAGTAATAACACCAATCTTTATTACTATTTTGCTGATATGATTAACATAATAGTTTTAGATAATTGTCTTAGATTTCCATAGACACCAAGATCACCTTAATCAGAGTTAAAATGAGGGAGTTATGCTCTGATTAGTGAGCAAAGGTCACAGAGCACGGCTAGGCCGTGTTCTGGGTGCTTCAAGCATGGGCTAGTCGTGTTTGGGGCTGTTTTTGAGTACATTTGAAGTATTTTTAAAACATGGCCGTGTCCTGGAATATGGCCAGACCGTGTTGGAAGCTGGTTAAGCCTATTTTCAACATTTTTCTACCCTAGATGAACCTCTTTAACTATAGGGTAATAGTAGAAATCAAATTGGAGAACAATGCTCTATAAATTTGTAAGAACATGTGTTGGAAATGATATAAATAAGAAGAAAATTACTAAAGGCCAAGCATAAAGAGAAGGTTAGATATGATGAAAACTTGCATCAAGAAAATAAAGAAATAAAATTAATATTTAAAAAAGAAGACGAATCTTATAAATGAAAATAATAAATGACTAGTATATGCCATAGCCATTGCCATTGTATGAACTTCTTACCATCTTAAGTGTGAAATTCTGACATGGAAATATTTTATAAAGTGATATTTGAAATGGTTATGTTCATGGCATGATTACCAATGATTTATGGTAATAGTTATATTTTAATGAACATACTTGTTATTGAAAGCATGTTTTTGGCTATCATTGTGAAAAGAAAAGAAATGAGCACGGTCACATGGCAATCCGTGTGGTGCACCAGTAGGGGACGCCCTACCAATGGTTATGATCATGTTAATGAGAAAAGAAAGAGAAAGTGGGCCATGTCGGACGGAGCAAGAAAAGTCCGTACCGGAGAGTATAAGATACTCACCTTGACCGGGGTAGCTTGAAATGAGAATAAGTTAATGGCCATCATATGATATTCTGAAAATAGTTAATCCTGTCATACATATTATTATTGTATGATTCTTATGTGCATAGATATAATGCATTCATGTGACCAAAGATATTTTCTGTAGTTTATACAGCTGAACATGACATGAGGAACTATATTGATGGTAAATTATGATTTATTGTTGAACTTACTGAGATTTAATTCTCACTATATTTCCATATCATGTTCAGAAGAATAAATATGCAGAGTTTCTCTATGACACTTAATATTTCTGTACATTGAATCGAGGTGCCCTACCTTGGGCAACTTCCAGTTATTTCAGATGTATCTGTCGTAGATGTGATTGAGATTCCGGTGGATGTGCCACCTGCACCAGTGTCCCCAGAAGTAGTCGACATAGATGATTAGAGCTAATATGTATCTTTGTACAAATGTTTGTAAAATAATGGTGTGTAGTTTGTAAAATAATAATGTGTATGGAAACTCAGTATTGTATCACTGTTAATAACAATTATGCTTGGTTAAAGTGATTATTATTACGAGTTAAGTGGTTAGAATTAAAGTAGTAATAACTTCATGGAATATAAATTTTTTTTTTTTTTACATTTACATAAATGGAGTTGTTACAATAATACATACTATAACGAAGCAAAACAAGACAAGAGCATGAGTCTTTTGCAATATTATTATAGTCCAGGCTAAACCTTATCTACTAATAACAATTTACCAGAAATAAAAGATTTACAGTTTTATTTATAAATAGGTAAATAATCATTTTAGAAAATATAACAAGTTCGCAAGCAATTTTTATCACAATGCAAAAAAAAAAACAAATTATTTAAGAAATTTTTTATTGCAGTGAGAACAGAAATAAATTATTTCAATCTATAAGTAGTGAGGAGGATTCTATATCAAAACCATAATCCAATCTCAAGCACACAACATGTTAAGGTAACCACTAAACTAAAAGGCATCTTGCCCAAATATTTGAAAGGTATTCTGCCCGAATAACTAACAGGCATTCCACTTGAATAAAAAATAGAAATTTTGTCTAAATAATTAATGGCCATTTTGCCTGAATATCCATGTGTGTTGGCTGACACATGAGGTTAGCACTACCCCTGCTAACTGAGGTTCTAAGGTACACCAAAGTTAGCATCTACTGTTGCTAGCTAATATTGTTATTGAATAACACTCCTCTCAATAGAAAATAGTATATAGAAAATAAATTGACATTTAATTAAAAATAAAAAATTCCTTTAAATCAATCTCTCCATCAAATAAACTTATATCAAATCCGTAACATAATTTGCTACACATTTTTTCATAGGCTATATCATGTGCCAAATATATTAAATAATTCAAAGTGTCGAATTCAAATCTAGTAGGCATAATATTACATATTCTAATCAGTTTACATCCTTGATAAGTTTTTCATTTTCAGATATAAAATTCAAAGTGTCGAATTCATATCAAATAAACCATAAAAAATAATATATCAAAAACATTTTCTAGATGACTAATACTAATATATAACTTTCATAGTATATTCCATAATCTCAATTATAATTCAGATTCTATTCTTCACAATTTTGAAGGAGGGTTTAAATTTATTATGCTTATCCTGCATTCCTAAGGGGCTCTAAACTAATGAATATTTAAATAGTATGAATTTTTTTAGTACAAAATAAAAATTCAAAACAAATATTGAAATATAAAAACTTTCTATCAAAGTTGGTCGACTTGTTATGCTAACTTTCAAAGCTAATTTAGACAAAATGAACCCCAAAATTGAGTTTAGGAGGTTTGAAAACCTAGAAAATGACTCTAATATCGTAAAAATGGGTTTTTGAGAGGTTGATTAATGCTAGTCGATGAAAGGGGTTACTATTTATGTAACATCCCTAAGATTTAGTAATTATCATTTATGTATGGATTATTAAAAGAAATAAAGGAGTAGGAATGTAATTGAAAGGTTTTAAGGATGAAAATAAAAACTTATTAATATTTTTTGGGGTCAAATTGTAATTTTTTAAAAGTTTAGGGGTCAAAATATAACTAATGAAATTTGCAAGGACATCCTCCAACAATTGAAAATTTTCCAAATGGTCCCTCCATTATTATTTAAAAAAAATAAAAGAGACAGAAAATTTTCCTAATTGGATGAATGGATAATGATGAATAGTACTTTTCCTCTCCTTACTTTCTCTTTTTAGATTTGGAGTACCTTTGAGCCTTCGATCTCAAAACTAAGGGTACCATTGCATTCAGAACGGAGAGTACTGGGATTTTGACTGAATAATTTTTCATATCAGCCATAGAATCGCTGCAGATCGATCGAAAGCAGAAAATCTTAAAAAAATGTAAGTTCTAAAAATCCTATTTAGGGATTTCAAATTGAAAATCTGACACCATAGATGGATTCAAGAGATAGATAAACTATAGAATATGAAGTTTCTCAGTCATTTGATAACTTTTGGTGTTATGAAAAGTAACTCTGACTAGCTTGAATATTGATTCCGGTAAGTGTGAACAGTAACTCTGATTGACATAAATAATGATTTCAACCGATATGAATGTATTTCTGGCCATGAACAGTGACCATCGGTCGATCGGTGTTGACTGAACTCCCAAAGTCATTTTCTAGGTTTTTGGGCTCCGAACTCATTTTTGAAGTCTATGTAGTCAAATTTGGATTGAAAAAGAGTATTTTAGAACTGTCTAACCTGAAGCCTTACCTTCTGAGTAGATAATTCTTTCTATGACTCATCCTATGCTCTTCTTGAACTTTAAATATATAATTGATTCTATTTACAAGTTATTTATGCTATCATAAGTTTTTGAAATATGTTAAAATATCTGCTTTGCTTACTAACTGGCATATAGTTCAAGAAGAGTATGGTTTTTTAAATAGATTTTGAAACTCATTGAATATGTGGTTCTAAATGTATTTCTCATTATTTGGTAAAGTGAATATTTTGTGCACGTGGCATTGATATGTAAAGCTATGAGATTGCCTTAGAAAAGGGCATGTATATATGATAACCCTAATTGGGAAAGTTTTGACAGAGGAATTTTACTGAGACTGAAAATTCTGGATTGTACTAAAACTTTTGTTTTGAATGATATGACATATGTGCAAATAATGATTTCTGTGGAGGAATCCTATTGGAAACATTGTTTGCTAACAGTAAGTGATGTTAGCCCTAATGCACCTTGACACCTCAACTAGTAGGGGTGGTGCTAGCCTCGTGTGACAACCAACACACGAGATATGATATGTGAAGGAGAGCAGGATGCCTCCTATTTGGGCAAGATGCCGACTATATGATAAGTGATTTGCCCTCCCTTGATGTGTGCTATGAAAATATCCATATTAGAGTTCCTTCGCGTGTCCCCTTGAACGGTGGTAAGGCAAACCTCAGCTGTGATGCTGAGTTTAAGCAAATCTTATACTGCCAAAGTACGGAAGGGCTTGAACTCTGATATGGTGGTTTTGATATGGGATCCTCTTAATGTTTTCATGAGAAATATTTTGATGCATTTCAATATTTGATTAACGATTATACTGTATCGCATATGGTTTCAGATATCTAAATGTGGTTTGAACTGAGAATATTTGAAATGTGAGTCCCATATGGATGTACCTCTGAACTGTAATTTTTTTATGTAATAAATTTTAATATATGAATACATCTATATGTTGACCTAAGAGATCATAGGAGGTATTATTTGCTCATAGAGTTGTCAAACTCACTACACAAGATTTACATTTTTTAAAGATAAGAATACAGAGTTTGATCTTGCAGATATGTAATCAAATAAGTGTTATACTCTCTGGGTGAGCCTACGTTGTTTCCAAGGCTCACAGTGTTTAAATCTTTCTGCACTTGTAATCTAGAGTATGCTCTATATGCCATAGGCAGGATGTCTGCTTCTCCTGTTACTTTGATATTTATAGATTTGTTCTGTATATTGTGTATACATGGAAATACCTATATGAAACTGTTTCCAATGATAAAGAAGTGTATTATTCATGTTATGGCAAATATATGTTTGTAAAGTATGTGTTTTATGTACCTTTAAATAAGGGGTGTGACAGTTTACACACTGCTTGTGCCAGCATTGTAGTTGTGATAGTTTACTCACACTTTCTAGGATTTTTCCTTCAATTTTCAAGAAAATTTCTAGCTGATTTGGTTGAAATTGTTTAGCCAATCTTGTAGTAATCTTTGTCCTAAATCTTATAGTATTGCTGGTGTCATGAACGGAGGTTTGGAAGGGCTTGAATTTCAGAGAGAGAAAATTAAGGAGAGAGAGGAATAGTGAAATACTATTATGAGGAATAGTACTTTACTGACATTCTTATTGGGGGGAGAGATATTTAGTGTAGAGGAACAGTTTGGTAAATTCAAAAATTGGATATTTTTATAATTTTGGTTATTTCAGTTTAGCCCCAAAATTCTTACTCCTTTTATTCTTTTTAATAATCTATATGGTATGTTTAGAATAAAAATAATTTAAACCACTACAAGAAAAAGTAGATTCAATGACGAGTTTTCAGTGACGACCCTAGTAAGTCGTCACTGAAAGATACCTTTTAGTGGTGGCTAAGCTTATTCGCCACTAAAAGGTTGACTCTTAATAATAAAAAAAGTAGAAAATTCATTTCTTCCTCCCATGAACCCTCTACTCTTTTTTCTTCATTTCTTCCTCCCGCGAATCCTCTGCTCTTTTTTCTTCATTTCTTCCTCCTGCAAACCCTGTCTCCACTCTTTTTTCTTTATGTTTGTGGTGGCTTAGAACTCTTTACTGACCGAAGAGAGTTGCACAAAAAACCCACCACATTTGCATAGAGAAACCCATTGCGAAGCACTTAGAACCCCCAAAATCGTGAACCATTATCGAGGTGCATGGCTACTGTGAAGATCAATGTTCCACTCTAGTTTGCCATAGCACTGTAGAGAAGCATCTCAAGTGAGTATTTTCTCCAATTTGTCTTTTTATTGTTATTTCAATTTTATTCAGTTTTGGGGTTCCTTTAATTCTTGTTTTTTGTACTTTCTTAGAACTCTCTACCCACAAAAAAGAGTCACACAGAAAGCCCCATTGTGTTTGCACAGAGACCCATCCTACATCGTGAACCATTACCCGGGTGGCTGTTGTGAAGAGCAATATTCTACTATAGTTTGTCGTAGGACTATAGTGAAGCATCTCAAGTGAGTATTTTCTCCAATTTGTCTATGTATTTTCATTTCCCTTTGATTCAGTTGGGAGGTTTCTCTTTTTTGGTTGGATTTGATACGTTTGGGGGTTTAGTTTTGGATTTGAGCTAGGTTTTGTTTTGGTATTATATCTAGTTTAATCTTCTGCACCAATTTTAGATGTTGGTTTTTTTTTTCCAAACCTCGAATAAGTTATTGAGTGGGTAATAGTTCAATTGAGAGAGGGCAAATGATGAATTCACTTGATGTATTAGAAAATAATAATGTGTTTGTCTTTCGAGAAGCATTTTTCTTTGTTTCCTTTTCCTCACACAGTGTTCTGTCATTATGCACGTTGACCCTTCATACAGACCCACCACACCTACGTTGCTATGTGCCACTTTACCTGTACTCCCCTCTCCCTCTGTTTTCTTTATTTTTGGTTGAGGATGGAAATAATGTGTTGGTGTGTTCTATATAGTATAGCCAACAAAAGATTAGAAGGAAATTACATTTAAAAAAGAAATTTCAAGTAGTAGCAGTTTTAAACATAAAACACTCACAAAATTCACTGTGTAATTAGAATTTCTGTTATGAATTTCATGTTCATAAAACTTGATATTACTTTGAAATCTCTTTGTACTACATTTGCATACTTATTTTTGTTAAAATTTTGCAAATATTAGGCATGTCTGTACAATAATTGGTCATAATTCAATGGTTGGATTTCTTTAAGAAGTCATTTGATGGTGGGAAAGTATTACATCCTAAACTGTTGTAGTGTTTGTGCAACCATAGAACCAGTTTTAAAAAAAACCTAATGACAGGTGGATTCCAATATTTATATTATGACACATCTTAATAAAATCCAGACTAATTTCTTCCAGGGATTAAATCAACAACTACAAGAATATGTTGCACATCTTAATAAAATCCAAACAGTCACCTTTAGTTCATTATATGCGACATAGTACTGGGAATACCTTCCACTTGGCTCCCCAATAGCTTCTTACCACATATATATGAAAATTAGTATCTTTTCCCTCACATTTAATTCTAGCTACACAATTAGATTGAATATAGTACTGAATAAGTAAGTCTTCCACAAACAGTTGTAGGAGTGACATAATCGAACTATGGAAATTATCAAAAGTTAGTACATACCTTCTTCTTCGCTATCTTTACCATTTCATGTTAGATATCCTACTCAATGATATGCTATTTCTTCTCTGCACAGGGAAGGTTTTAGTGATAATCATGGATGCAACCTAAATGTAAATGATAAATATATATCTTTATATGTTTACTATTAACTTTCATCTCTTATAAAAAATTAAAAAGCCAGCTCATAGGGTTAAGGCTAGCTCTAAGGGTCGAGCTCTTAAAGTTAGCCCTAAGACCTCAAAGGGCCAGTCCAGATTGACAAAATGACATTGTGTTTTATATAAGGGATTTTTTGATCTATATAGCCTATGGGTTAATTAGGGTAAGGCCAAGCCAAGTCCAGCCAGCTCTAATTGATTGCTCTATCTATTATAGGTATTTACTGGTGCATAGTGAATTGTATATTTCAATCACTTGAAACACACAAGCACTTCCATCCATTCTATTCTTTGTGGATAAATGTTTGTTGAGGAAGTCTGAAGTGCTGGATTGAGAATTAAAGTAGAACGTAACATAAAGCAAAACCTTCTGAATGGAGAAGATGTAGAAAATAGTAAATGAGTATAATTAAGTCAAATGGAGATTATAAGAACACAATAATAGAATCAATAGACAAAGATGTAATACTTCATTAATGTGCATCTAAGAAGCATGGACATTAGACATGATAGGGACAAGGTGACATACCAAAATTTGGAGTGTTCAAGTGCTATTGTAAGTGTCTTGTTGTTTTTCTTATAAGAGTGTTTGGGGTCAGACATGAAGACTACTCTTTTATTGAAGTGTATGTGATTCATAGGTATGCGTGTTTCTTTCCTGCCTAATAGTCCATGTGGCCTGAGTAGTAATCTTCTAAACAAGATTTCTCCTAGATCTACAAGACATTCTCCTCAGGTAACCAAATACCAACTATTGATTGATACATCACAAAATACACTAAAGAATTGAGAACGAAGAGACCATGGTCTGAAGGTTTTTGATTTGTTGATACAGATATAAATAATGACCAATAACCAGAAAAAACTGATCAATGACAACTAACCAAAGTTGACAATCATTACTTGGCAGCTGAAAATATTTTTTATCACAAAGGATGGGTGGTAATCTATAGTAGGTTTTGGAGAGGTAATTAAAATTTGTTCTGAAAGGCTTCAATCTTCTAGAAGAGGAAGTCAATCTCTTCCTCTTTGAATTTTTTTTGTTAGCTTCAGATGAAACAATATTCACTGCCCCAAATACTGAAACATGTTAAAAATGTCTTTTAAGCCATTTTCCACAAAACAAGTAGGACTTTCACTTGCATATAGGGAGTACAAAATAATTCCAATTCCAGCCTACTTTGAAGAGCTATAAGAAGATCCATCAATATTAATTTTTAGCTGCCCAGTGAGAGGGAAAGTCCACTGGAAACACTCTTGGAAAACCCATTCACATATTGCTTTCCATATAAACCAACATGTAAAAGCAATAAGAAATTTGACCTTCTCATCCAAATCCTTCATTTAAATAAACATCTTAAAACACCATAAATGAAAAAGATCCACACACATATTTTCATTGCGAAATGATAAAGGATTAGCAAACTAGACCTTAATAACCCAACTACAAAGTAACAATATACGTCCATCTATAGTAAGGATGAATAAAATTGATTAGGTGGTAACTTTTTGGTAACTTTTTTATTTTGAAATTTTAGATGGAATGTATTTGATAGTATCCATGTTTTAGTCATTATTGACATTTTCATTAAATTCAAAGAAAGATGACTACCATTACAAAGTTGTTCACTTTCTTTTTGAAACAAAACCAAAACCAATAGGTTATGGTTCACTTTATTTTTGGAATAGAATGAAGCCTAAGTTTGAAGTACTAGAATTACAAAGTGGTTAATTATTTAGCAAAGTTGTATATTAATAGGACTTTGATGATGGCTAATGGATGGTTTCCCATTGAAGAGCATAACATGAAATTTTTCATCCTTATTAAGTCTAAGGTTGTAGGCCCTCATTCTATACTATTTTGTTGGAACCTTATCTAGATGGAATGTATTTGATAGTATCCATGTTTTAGTCATTATTGACATTTTCATTAAATTCAAAGAAAGATGACTACCATTACAAAGTTGTTCACTTTCTTTTTGAAACAAAACCAAAACCAATAGGTTATGGTTCACTTTATTTTTGGAATAGAATGAAGCCTAAGTTTGAAGTACTAGAATTACAAAGTGGTTAATTATTTAGCAAAGTTGTATATTAATAGGACTTTGATGATGGCTAATGGATGGTTTCCCATTGAAGAGCATAACATGAAATTTTTCATCCTTATTAAGTCTAAGGTTGTAGGCCCTCATTCTATACTATTTTGTTGGAACCTTATCTAGAGTTCTAGACCAATGGTTTGAACTCATTTCTTTGTTGGATCATCTATTCATGCAAGACCAATGATATTGCATGCTCTCTTACATAACAGGTTTTCTTCCTAGGATTTTGATAAATGAACGTGATCTTAACTACCTCTTTGTATTTATCTTTCTCTAATAGTTTTGGAAACATGTGCCCATTTTTTGTACATTTGGCAACACTATCCCATTTTATTTCAACACTATATATACACTTTATTGTGCCTAAATACTTTGTTATTTTTCTTTTCCAATTGCTCACTTTGACTTTGGCCAAAATTGTAGGAAATTTAATGGATAAAAGTTGGTTGAAAATTAGAAATAAAGTTGATCGAAGGTACATAAAAGGAGTGGATGAATTTCTTGAGTGGGCATACAGTTAACCGAGGGTGGGCAGTAGAATTAGGTGCCTATGTAAAAAATGTAGAAACGTGGTGTTCAAGGTTAGACATGAAGTACGGTTTGATATGCTAAAGAATGGTTTTTGGCAATCTTACGAGGTTTGGGATCACCATGGAGAAGTTGCAGGGACAACTTCATATGTCATTGATGAAGGGAATGCTCATTTAGAAGACTTTGTTGAGGTGGATGATATAACTGTAATGATACACAATGCATATGGAGTTGCAAACACAGAGGAGATGAATACTAATGTAGAAAACAATGAAGAGCCAAATTTTCATGCAAAAAAGTTTTATCAATTACTGGAAGATGCCAAAACAAGTCTATATCCAAGTTGTGAGAAGGTGTCAAAGTTGTCATTCATCATTAAGCTACTTAATTTAAAGTGCCTTAATCATTGGAGCAATAAGTTTGTGCACATGCTGTTAGACTTATTTAAAGAAGTACTGCCAGAGGGTGCCCAAGTACCTAATTCCTATTACGAAGCCAAGAAGATTGTTCAAGACTTGGTGTTAGACTACACAAAAATAAATGCATGTCAGAATGACTGCATTCTGTATAGGAAAGAACATGCTACTGCACAATCATGCCCTACGTGCAAATTGTCTAGATGGAAATCAAATGGGCAGATAGGCAAGAAAGAAGCACACAAAGTGTTGTGATATTTTCCAATAAAACCTAGGTTACAAAGACTATACATGGCAACACACAATGCAAAAGACATGAGATGGCATAGAGAGGAACGTGTAGATGATGGTGTGTTAAGGAACCCAGCTAACTCCATTGCTTGGAAGTCTTTTGATGAACAATATCCTAATTTCTCAATAAATCCTAGAAATGTTATGATGGGGTTAGCAAGTGATGGGTTCCAACCATATAAAAATATGAGTGCCAACCATAGTATTTGGCCAGTTGTTCTTGTGCCATATAACTTGGCCCCTTGAAAATGTATGAAACAACCCTACTTCATGATGACACTTCTTATCCCAGGCCCTAAGTCTCCAGGAGACGATATAGATGTGTATTTGGAACCAATGATTGATGAACTTAAAGAATTGTGGGAGGTGGGAGTAGAGACGTATGATGCTCATTCACAGTTAAATTTCAATATGCGAGTTGCAATTATATGGACAATAAATGATTTTCTTGCATATGGCAATCTTGCAGGTTGGTCAACAAAAGGAAAATTGGCATGTCCTTGTTGCAACAAAGATACTCACTCCGTATCATTGAGAAAAAAATTATGTTATATGGGCCATCGTTGTTTCTTGCCAGCTAATCATCTTTGGTGGTGAAATAGGAGGGCATTTAATGGTAAAGTGAAAAACAATGATGCATCGACGTATTTAACTGGTGAGGAAGTGCTTCAACAACTAGAACTCCTACCCAATGTGACGTTTGGAAAAGGGAAGAAGCGAATGTGCGACTAGTCAGCTGTTGCTTATAATTGGAAGAAGAAGAGCATATTCTTCCAACTGCCTTATTGGAGCACACTTTGACTGCGACATAATTGATGAAAGCTTGATATTCTGCTCAAGATATTTGAGCAATATCCCAACAAAATTCAATAGAGCTACAAGGAGTGATGATAAAAATATGACAGCTTCTGGGATATCAATATTTGGCCAAAGTGGACAATTAAGAGGTGCTGCCAAAGCAACTTTACTATCTAAAAAAGAATTTGATCAAGCGTGCCTATACGTGCTACAAAATAGTGAAAAAGTTTGGCCGTTCATAAAGTACATATATTATAGTTTGTTGACAATTAAATTATTGGTAAACCAAACTCTAATAAATGAAACGACACAATTTGTAGAGAGCACAAAAGGGAGCTTTAGACACATGCATCAAATATTGATTCAAGGCACATTAAAGAGTTTTCTTAGTGGTTTAATCGCCTAGTAAGTGTCTTTTAATTAGGCCAACTAATGCATTATATTATATGTTATGTCATAACCTTCCGATGTTGTTTATTTTTTATAGGTTACGAAGCCAGGTTCACATTGGAGAGAAGACAATGAGCTACTTAGTTTAGCCATTGGTCCTCAAAAAGTAGTATACAGATATACAACAATTTTGGTCAATGGGTTTAGATTTCATACTAGAGATCATGAAGCTCAAAGAAAAACTCAAAATAGTAGAGTCCTTGTGAGGGGAGATGATTCAGATCCTGAGAAAGAATATTATGGCATCCTCGAAGATATTTATGAGTTTTCTTACGTGGAGGATAGGAAAATACATCTCTTTAAGTGTCATTGGTGGGATGTTGCTCATTTAGGAAGGGGATATAAAGTCGACATATATGGATATACGAGTGTGAATTCTCGTTCCTCGTTGAATACGAACGAGCCATTTGTCATGGCATCTCAAGCAGAACAAGTATTCTATTTGAATGATATTATCGATCGAGATTGGCTTGTTGTGAAAATTATTCCTCGTGACCTTTATAACATGCCTTGTGAAGAGGATGTAAGTGAAGAATTATCTACCGAAGATGCTTACCAACAAGATGAGGTTGAATGTAATGAGTTCATTCACAATGATGATCAGAATGACATTATAGTAGTATTATTGTGAGAGGATAATTAACCTCAAAGTGTTAGTCACCAGAGTGAGGGAAGAAGCGTCAGTAAAGTTGATTTCATCAATGACGATGAAGAAGATCAGACCATAGATACAAAAACTGATGAAGGAGACTTTTTATCTGAAGAATCTATTTGAAGACTTAGTGTTAGCGCATTGTTGATATATATACATATAATTTATAGCTTTGTATTGAATTCTTTGCACATTTTGTTTTGTATTGAATTCCACATTGTTTGGTATTGAATTGTTTGCATTTTTAGCCTAAGGAGGTGTTTAACTGACAATATGATTTTTTTATTTGCAGTAAGTTGATATTTAATCATGGCAGGAAGAGGAAGAGATGGATGAGGTGGTCGTGGGTGCAGACGTGTCACACAGGATAGTTGTAACGACGGAACCCCACTGCTGAGCATAGAGCCCCACCATGGGGAGACAGAGGCACAGCTCACCACACCTACTTCTCGGCATCCAATTAGTAGTTCAGGTATGTAAAGAAAATATTTTAGCAACAATTATTTAAGGATCAAGGGATCTCGGCATTCAATTATGTGCCTAATACCCTAGTTTTTTTGTGATTCACAGCTTCTTGCAGTATAACTCAAAATGTAAGGGGATCATACAAATGTATTACTATAGACTCAAAGACAAAAAATGGACAAAAGTTCCAAATTGTGATCCCTGACGACATCCTTCGAGTTGTGGGAGAAGGATCAAGGGAGTTCGTCAATTACATTGGGCACATCGTACGAGGCACTTTTCCTTTGAAAGAGAGGGACTGGACTAAAATTTGGGAACAATGTAGAGAACAGATCTTGATGCAAGTGAAGGTAACAAATTGCATAATTTTTTATTGTACACATATCCATATATACTTCTTTAATTTAACATCTTTGAGTTTATTATTGTAGGAAAAATTTGAAGTTGGTGCAAGTATGCAATGGCGATTTGATGCATTTATCAATGCCACTTCACAACGATTATACAAAAATTGGAGGAGTTGCTTGCACGTCTTGTACTCCAAGTACAACATAGATGAGGAGAGACTAGCACATCCACCTCCCATGGTCAATGATGATGAATGGAAGCATTTGGTCAATTTTTTTGGCTCAGACGACTTTAAGGTATTATGTAATACCATATTTAAAGAGCGATCTAATATGAAATGTGTAACACAACTAAATATAAAATGAAATGCATGGCAAAAGCTCAACAAATGCACATAACAGGGCTAATCAAACAACACAATATACGTGTGATTCTCGTTCATTTACAGAAGTTGAAGAATTAACAGTGAAACTTTAGAATAACTTATTCTCATATATAACATTATATGAATGTTTTATTCATCATTGGGTGGCAATTATGTTTGATTGTAGAGAAATCCTAAAATTGGAGAGAAGGCTTCAATTGACCAGATATGGGAGCTGCAACATACTCGTAAGAATAAAGAAGGGGAATAAGCCCAAAAATTATGAAAATGTGACCAAGCCCTCCAAGAAAGGTAGAATTTTATTCAAAGCAAAGAAAATGGGTAGGAATAAGCTCAAATCCAAGAGAAAAAATAAAATAAAATAAATTAGGTGATGATATAATAATGTAATGATAATAAAGATTAGGTTACATGGCATTAAGACAAAAATTTAGCAAGTGGTGTGATTCTACATTCATAATTTTGGCAAGTGGCATGATAATACAAGGCTTTAGGACAAAAATATCTATATCCTACACTCATAATTTTAGCAAGTGGTATGATAATACATGGCATTAGGACAAAACATTCCTATCCCACACAAATAATATCA
Organism: Gleditsia sinensis; assembly: GCA_037074535.1. NCBI lineage: Eukaryota > Viridiplantae > Streptophyta > Magnoliopsida > Fabales > Fabaceae > Gleditsia > Gleditsia sinensis. Next base: position 32,934,906 of record CM073467.1, on the reverse strand, counting down.
ACCAAATAATGGAGATTCAAGGGCTAGAAATTTGCCACCTAAAAAGGCAAACCTATCATACTTGTTTAAGACAAAAGAAAATGGAAATGAATCCCTAAATCAAAAGGACCTTGTCCCATATCTTAAGAACATATTATCATAATTTTCAAAATACAAATCTCCTTTTCCTATGCATATCTTGACTAAGGTAGAGGAAGACAAGAACATAAGTTGTTTGTTTTCCAAAAATTAAACCAAGTGTAATCTAATTGTGATAAAGTAGACCCATGATCATGAAAGGTGAATTATTTGGTGGTCTATATAAGAAAACCCACCCTTACAACATTATAATTTCGTCCAAGTGAGGGAGAGGAAAAATAGAAGCAAGGTAGAGTGAGGAAAGGAGAAGAAGAAAGGAAGAAAGAGGAAGGAGAAGTCTAGGGGACTAAGTGCTCCAGGTAAGTTTAACAATATTTCTTTTTGAAGAAAACTTTTGAAACTTATAATATTTATATGAGATTTTGATCTTAAAACTTTGATGATTGGTCATGATGTTGCTATATCATGTTACATATTGATCTTGCATGTGATGTATGTTTGAATACTTAGACTGGTATAGAAAGTTCTACATAGGTATGGCTATGGGTGGCAAACTTTTTAGCTTCTGTGTTTTAATTTCTGGAAATTATCTGTAGAAAATTAAAATAAATGGTTAACATAAGAATTAAAGATATATGTGTCACGGATTTTTAATCACTGGAATAATTCAATTTGGAGTCCATATGAGGTAGATATGGTATGATTAGTAAGCAAAGGTCAAAAAATGGTTCATTAGGGAAGAATTTGTTAGGATAGCTTCAATGTTTTAATTTTTGGGAATTATCTATAGGGAATTAAAATAAATGGCTAACATAAGAATTAAAGATATATGTGTCACGGATTTTTATCCACCGGAATCATTCAATTTGGAGTCCATATGAGGTAGATATGGGCCGATTAGTAACCAAAGGTCAGAAAATGATTCATCAGGGAGGAATATGTTAGGATAGCTTCTGTGTTTTAATTTTTGGGAATTATCTGTAGGGAATTAAAATAAACGGTTAACCTAAGAATTAAATATATATGTGTCACGGAGTTTTAGCCACTGGAATAATTCAATTTGGAGTCCATATGAGGTAGATATGGTCCGATTAGTAAGCAAAGGTCAGAAAATGGTTCATCAGGGAAGAATATGTTAGGATAGCTTCTGTGTTTTAATTTCTGGGAATTATCTATAGGGAATTAAAATAAATGGTTAACATAAGAATTAAAGATATATGTGCCATGGATTTTTATCCACTGGAATCATTCAATTTGGAGTCCATATGAGGTAGATATGTTCCGATTAGTACTCAAAGGTCAGAAAATGGTTCATCAGGGAAGAATATGTTAGGATAGCTTCTGTATTTTAATTTCTGAGAATTATCTGTATGGAATTAAAATAAATGGTTAACATAAGAATTATAGCTATATGTGTCACAGATGTTTAGCCATGGGAATCATTCAATTTGGAGTCTATATGAGGAGGATATGACCTGATTAGTAGTCAAAGGTCAGAAAATGGTTCATCAGGGAAGAATATGTTAGGATAGCTTCTGTATTTTAATTTCTACGAATTATCTGTATGGAATTAAAATAAATGGTTAACATAAGAATTATAGATATGTGTGTCACGGATGTTCATCCACTGGAATCACTCAAATTGGATTCCATATGAGGTAGATATGATCCAATTAGTAGGTAAAGGTCAGAATCTATCCGAGAAGAAATAACCTGTATAGTTAAGGAGTAATATCACCTCGATTTCTTAATATTTCGCTACAATGTTCAACATAATAGTTTTAGATAAATTTTTTATCTTAAAATTGACACCAAGATCACCTACATCGGAGTTCAATTGAGGGAGTTATACTTTGATTAGTAAGAGAAGGTTAGATATGATGAAAACCTGCATCAAAAAAATAAAGAAATAAAATTAATATTTAAAAAAGAAGACGAATCTTATAAATGACTAGTATATGCCATAGCCATTGCCATTGTATGAACTTATTACCATCTTAAGTGTAAAATTCTGACATGAAAATATTTTATAAAGTGATATTTGAAATGGTTATGTTCATGGCATGATTACCAATGATTTATGGTAATAGTTATATTTTGATGAACATACTTGTTATTGAAAGCATATTTTTGGCTATCATTGTGAAAAGAAAAGAAATGAGCACAGTCACATGGCAATTCGTGTGGTGCACCAGTAGGGGACGCCCTACCAACGGTTATGATTATTATTATAAGAAAAGAAAGAGAAAGTGTACCATGTCAGATGGAGCGAGAAAAGCCCATACCGGAGAGTAGAGGATACTCACCCTGACCGGGGTAGCTTGAAATGAGAATAAGTTGATGGCCATCATATGATATTCTAAAAATAGTTAATCCTGTCATACATATCATTACTTATGATTCTTATGTGCATAGATATAATGCATTCATGTGACCAAAGATATTTTCTGTAATTTATACAGCTGAACATGATGTGATGAGCTATATTGATAATGATTTATTGTTGAACTTACTGGGATTTAATTCTCACTATATTTTCATATCATGTTTAGAAAATTAGTTATGCAGATTTTTCTATGGCTCTGGCTTTTAGTGCACGTTGGATCGAGTACTTTATGTTGGGCAGATCCCAGAAGCAAATAAAATGTTTGTGGTCGAGTTGGCTTAGATCCCGGTGAAGGTGCAACCACCCGCACCTGTATCTCTGGAATTGGTCAACCAGAATAAATAAGATGTAGATTTTTATGTGTTTGATATGTTGTACGTATGTTTTGATTAATGACATGTATGTGAACTCTGTATTGTATAAATTAAATAAATGTTATATTGAGTTAAGTTGTAACGAGGTAATAACTTCATGGTATTTAAAAAAAAATTTGATACTTAAATGGAGTTGTTACAATGGTCATTCATGCCTTTTATACATATATGATGGCTGGTACATAGCAAAAATCTTATAGAGATTTGGGAAGAAGTAAATGTATAAACTTCTGTCAACAACTAGTTTTCGAATTTTTGTGGATGGCAATTATATGAAATTTTATTATAACAATGCCTCCTTGTATTAATATTTATAAAAGCTGCCCATATATGATGGCTAATCCGTAGTAAAAATCTTAGAAGCTTGTCTAGATGTTTTAAAATCCTACTGTTGATGGCTGGATATTGCTCTTGATGGCTGGTTTTTTATGATTGAATATTACTCTTGATGACTAGTTTTTTATGACTGGATATTGCTCTTGATGGCTGATTTTTTATGACTGAATATTGCTCTTGATGGCTGGTTTTTTCTCGTTTTTTTATGACTGAATATTGCTCTTCAATTCCAAAATAATTTCCATATTTCTTCTATATATTTTAGAATCTTCATATTGAAGGTAGTCTTAGCTTTTTCTTGTTATTCCTTGCAAGTTGCAACCAATTATTAGACCAAAGATTGTTTATAGAAGAAAAAATTATTTGAATGAGCAACAATGAGGTGCGAGTGAGGTAAAGTTACAAGGTACCAAATTGAGTTACAAGGAGAGATAATGACAATTTTTTACAAAACTCTAATATTATCTGTAGAGGTAAGAGTGGGTTGGCGAAGTTAAAGTGCAGGAATTCAATTGACTTGGTTAAAAGGGAAGGAAAGGTAAACTTGGGGAACCTATAATTAAGAACCTGTATTGCTATACTTGTACATATGATCTACTTCACATCTGTTGGGCTATTTAATTTAATTCTTGTTGTTACTTTTATCTTAATTTGCTGTACTATCGGCTTCACTCTCCCAATTATGTGATGTGTTCTACAATTACCTTTTCCACTTTCATATGTATATTTTTATCTGTTCTTAAACTATTTGTAATCATGTGCTTGAGTTTCAATTGACTTAGTTAAAGGGGAAGGAAAGGTAAACTTGGAGAACCTATGGTTAAGAACCTGTATTACTATACTTGTACATATGATCTACTTCACATTTGCTGGGTTAATAGTTTCAGGAACATATTTAAGTACAAGATTCAAGTATAGCTCCTTTTTGTTAGTTTTTGAAAAGAAACAATGCTTAAGGGCAACAATATTTGGATGATCCAGCATTTGCATAATTTGTAACTCCCTATTTTTGTAGCGCTTGTCTTTGAGAACCTTTTTGATGGCCACAATCTGTCCTGGAATTTGAATAATTTGCAAGTATCTACTTTTCTCAATTACTATTGAAATTTGAATAAGCATACACAAAATAATATGTTGGCATTTAAGGACATCATATTTTGGGCGTTCATATTTCATTTGTTTTCAAATTTATTAATATTTGTTATATATGGTCTAATAATTGAACTAACTTGAACACCCTAATCATCCAAGTGAGTGAAGAAGTTTTAAGAAATAAAAGAAGAATCTTAGACATGTATAATAATTTATATGAAGAATGAGCGATAACCAATTAGAATATTTTTCATTGTCTACATACAATATGTTGCCTTTCAAAGAAGAGAAGAAAATAAAGAAGGGAAGGTAATGGTAATATTTTGAAATGTATTTCTGTTGGCCATGCATGGCTTACAAGTAGGCATTCAATATGTCCCTGAAAGCATTTTCCATCTCTTGAGGAGCTTCTCCTGAGTTAAGGGCAATGTTGGTTTTATATATCTTACTTAATTGCTATGGTTTTTTCTCCCTTGGTTGAGCTTGATTGACATACTTGTTAAGTGTCATATGTGATATTAATTTTGTTGAATTTGGTAATATTTAATATTTTCATGACTTTCTTCATGTTACAGGTATTTATTTATTTTTTTACATTAAACTTGTCAAGTTATATATTAATTTTTTACTATGATATGGACAGGGATAAATTCCACTGGTCTTATGGGTAGTGCTGCACCAATTTCTACAAATAATGCAATACCAACATCTACCAGAGAGCCACCAAGTTAATTATTTTTAATTTGTTGATATCCTATTATGTATAATATTTTCTATTAACAAACACGTTATATCCTTGTCTTGTTGTAGTGAACTAAGGGGTGTTACATATATCTCTAGGAGAGATTGGGCACTCAAGCTTGATGATACCTTTTGGGCTTATAGAATAACCATTAAGACTCCCTCAGAGATGTCTCCATATGGGCCAGTTTTTGGCAAATCATGTCATCTACTTGTGGAATCAGAACATAAATATTTTTGGCTTTTAAATATTTGAATTTTGATTTGAAAGCCATAAGTGAAAAGAAGATGCTATGACTAAGTGAGCTTAATGAGATTAGGCAAGATGCCTATGAAAACAACAAGCTCTACAAATAAAAAGTAAAAATATGGAATGAAAAGAAAAGAAAATCCTAAAGAGGGAATTTAAGCGAGGGCAATAAGTGTTATTATTCAATTCAATGCTCAGATTATTCCTTGGAAAACTAAAATCTTAATGGTTTGGCTCATTCATTGTCAAGGAAGTGTTTCCCCATGAACTTGTTGAGCTCATCACTAATAAGGGAAACCTATTCAAAATAAATAGCTAAAGACTGAATAGATATTGGGGAGGTGATGGAGAGGCATAAGACTGCATTTCCTTGGTAGTTCTACCTTCTCTTACATAAAAGTTAGACATAGTCAAGCCATAATTATAACTAAAGCACTTAATGGAAGAAATCCTAATTTTCAAATTTCATTAAGGTTTTAGGAATTTAGTTAGTAAATTTTTGTTAAATTTTAATTTTTTTTTCATTTAAAATCTTTAACATTGGTCTTTTAGGGTGTTAGTAACATAAGTTTTGGTCATATGCATGTTAGAAACATCATAGGAATGAAGAAAAAAGAGAAAAAAAGGAGAAAAGGGAAAAATATGGAGGTCTTTTAAACACACATTTGTCCTTGTTTTCCCTAACTTCTCTCACCCTAACCTTAGTCAAAATTTTGCCCCAATTCATCCAATGAAACATCCAAAGCCAAATTCTTCCCAATTCTAATCATACAACCCTTCCCAATTTTCCCTAATGAAAAACCATTGATTGGAATGCCCAAAAGCAGAAATTTGAGGGAGATTAGCTAAGACTGAAGATTTCCTTGAGCCTAAGGTTCAAGGTAAGAACTTCTTGTCTTTTTCTTGAAAATTGTGAATTAATTATTGGTTAGTAAGACTAATATTTATGATTGAGTGATTGATTTTGGTTTCCATTGGGTTGAAATTGAAATTGGCACTTTGTTGGTGGCATTACACTTAGAATAAGAACTAGGAACTTTTTAGGACCTGAGACTTACATGAAATTATGCATTTGAGTATTCCTATTGTAACATTCCGTAATTTATATTTTTAAATAATACTATTTTGATATAAACAAATATATTTTTATTTGTTTAAAAATGATTATGTTCTGCTAAAAGCCAGTATACTTTTAATTAAAGTAATTATTGTTTTGCTTAAAATAATTATATTAGCCTTTAGTAAATTTTTGTTGTATTTTTAGAAATATTTTTTCTTTTAATATGTATAAAGATATTTATTTTATGATTTGTTTTATTAAGATTTTTATCAAGAAAAATCATGATTTAAGAGTTTAACTAAAGGTTTATGAGAATGTAAATTTTTAGAAATTTTTGGGATGTTTTAGAATGAAAAACGGTATTTATATGAATATATATAAAATAAAATTCTATTATTTAATTATTAAATAATAATAATAATAATTATAAATAATAAAGAAAAGGGGGAGGGGGAGATGGATGAAGAGAAAATGCAAAAGTTTTTTGTGACCGATGAACAGTGTGAATAGTAACTTTCATTTTTTTCTCTAAATCTGGAGTGTCTACAGGCCTCTGATATCAAAACTAAGGGTAGCACTGGATTCAAGATGAAGAATACTACGATTTTGACTGAACAATTTATCAAATCAGTCGTAAAATTACCGTAAATTGAAAGTAAAAAATCTCAAAAAAAGGTAAACTCTGAAACTCTTATTTAAAGATCTCAAATTGAAAATCTGACACCGTATATGGATTTAAGAGTTAGATAAACCTAAAAATATGAAATTTTTCGGCTATCTAACAACTTTTTGTTCTTGGTGAATAGTATTTTCTGGCCATGAATAGTGACCAAGTTTTCAGAGTCATTTCCTTAATTTTTGGACCTTCCGATCACGTTTTTGAAGTCTGTTTAGTCAAATGTGGATTCAAAAAGTATATTTTGGGGCTGTCCAACCTGGAGCCCTGACCTGTAAGTGGATAATTTTTTCTATAATTTGCCCTATACTCTTCTTGATCTTTAAGCATGTATTTGATTATGTTTATGAGATATTTACACTTTTAAATGTTTCTGAAATACATTAAAATTATCTGAATTGCTTACAATTTGAAATATAGTTCGAGAAGAGTATAGTTTTGAAAATAGATTTCTGAACTCATGGTATATCTGATTTCACATGTATTTCTCATTAAATGATAAAGTGAATATTTATGCATGTGGCATTGATTTGTAAAACTATAAAATTACTGATTATGATTGAATGGCAAGTATAAAGCTCATGACGAGTTGCTTGATAATTTTACATTGCATTTGATGAATATGCATTTATCAAGGAACTAAATTTCCTTTCTTTTCCATCGAAACGACCGAAACGTTTCCGTTTCCTGAGTCACCGATGCGAAACGGAGTTATCGAAACGAAACGAAGTGTTTGTTAAGGAATTATGATATTTCAATTAAAATTGCTATGTTTTGAAATGTTTCGGTAGAAATACTCTTGTTTCAATGAAAATTTGGTGAAAATACTCTTATTTCGAGTTGTTTCAATAGAAATACTCTTGTTTCAAGTTATTTCAATAGAAATACTCTTGTTTCGAGTTATTTCGATGGAAATACTCTTGTTTCGAATTATTTCGATGGAAATACTCTTATTTCGAGTTGTTTCAATAGAAATATTCTTGTTTCGAGTTATTTTGATGGAAATACTCTTGTTTCGAGTTATTTCGATGGAAATACTCTTGTTTCGAATTATTTCGATGGAAATACTCTTGTTTCGATGAAAAAGTATTAAACTAATTTGAAAAATAAAAAAATTGACAATAGAAAAGTAGATGAAAATAATATTATATCATATCTAACACTAAGTTACTTTCTCTCACAAGTCACAACACTTTTATTAACTTCATACTCTCCCCCTTTATTCTTATGACATTATTTTCCTTCATTATCTTTATTTTAAAGAGGAAACTACAAAAATGATACAAAGAGATATTGAAAGGCAAAGAGAGAGAAATATACATAAAGATAGAGATAGAATTATGGTCGACAGAGAAAGAGACTTAAATATAAATGTCACGAAGAGTTAAGAAGAAGATGGAGAGATAGATGCAATAGAGAGATTGTTATTGAATACTATTAGGATTTGAGTTGAAGTCTTTATTGTAATAGTATGTTTACTTACTATTCAATTATAGACATTAATTCAAATTAATTTTAATATAATTTTATATATCTATATCATTAATATTATGTGTAAATATTTTAAAATATTAAAAAATATTATTTGAAATTATTTGAAACGTTTCTTAAAAAATCTTCCGTTTCCTCGAAATTTCTGAAACGTTTCGAAATGTTTCTATTTTTAGAGTCACCGAAACGGTACCTCGAAACGAAATTTAGTACCATGGCATTTATATATATATATATATATATATATATATATATATATATATATTTATATGTATGGATGAATATTGACGGGTTGTATGGCTCTTGACGGTATCGAATAGGGGACGCCCTATTAGCCTGAGTGAGCCGAGGGAGGGCCGCTCCAACTGGGTGACAGTGGTAATGTGAGGAGGCAGATGGGTGATGGACTCACATTCCCTGATCACTATTGTGACTGTAGTCGATCGGTCACTATGCGTATAGCAAATGAGTGTGTGGGTTGACCAGATCGCCGAATGAGGCAAGTCATTTTAAATTGGGTTAACCAGATCACCAAATGAGGCATGTCATTTTAAAAGTTTATAACTTTATCTTAAAAGCTTACTATTTTACTATAGTTTATACAGTTGAGCATAACAACATTTGTTTAATGATCATACTGTGCTGAATATGGCTTGGATATCTGAATATCCTTTTATTTGAAAATATTTGAAATATAGGTCCCATATGGATGTACTTATGAACTGTATTTTTTAAGTGACAAATTTTAAAACATGAGTACATCCATATGTTGACCTAAGAGGTCATAAGAGGTATTATCTGCTCATTGAGTTATCAAACTCACTACACGATATTTTTACATTTTTTAGATAAGAATACAGAATCTGATCCTATAGATAGGTGACCAGTTAGGTGACATATTCTCTGGGTGAGCCTACGTTGCTTTCAAGGCTTAGTTTTGAATTATATTGTGCTTGTATTCTAGAGTGTGCTCCGAACGCTATAGACATGATCTCTACTTCTGTTGTTACTTTGACATTTATAACTTGGTCTGTATAATGTATATACATGAGAGAACCAATATATATATCTATTTCCATGACAAAGATTAGTGTTATACATGTTATGAAAAAAATATCTGATTGCGGAAAAAAAATGTTTGTTTCACCTGCTCGTAAACTGGGGGCGTTACATCTATAGTGTCTTAAAATAAATTGATAAAGTGGAGTAGGACCTATATTATGAAAATTTGAAGTAAGATTGTACATAAACTGGGGGTGTTTAACGCATATAATGTTGACCCTATTGATATGCCTTAAAAGGTTTTTATGATAACAAATTTTTGAAAAGAAGCTTTTCAAGAAATGCTTGAGTTTTTAGAATATGCATCAAGCACTTATGGAGTTTATCAAGGAATGCTTCAAGCTTCAAGCTTTCATGGATCCAAGTAAAAGGAACCTCAATGCTAAAGTTTTTTTTTATCTCTTTGGCATCCTATACTTAGTTTCCTTGTAAAATAAATCTTAGAGAACCTATAAGCTCATAAAATGTCTTTAAAATCTTTAAGGTTGGTTTTATGAGGTTTTTTGGTAATTAGATTGTAAATTTTCTCATAAACTAAGTTTTTAAAAGTGCAATAGAAGCTTGTTAAGTTTAACAGGCACTTGTTTGTTGGAAATAGAGAAAATTTTACAAAATAGTAACCAATTGGTGCCAATTGATAGCTTTAGATGCTTATTAATTTTTGGAATTTGAAAAATAACAGTCCAAAGAACCTATAGGCGACTATAGCTTGCATTAAATGCCTATTTTGTTTTAGAATTTTTGATAGAAGCTAACTTACAAAGCAACGAGAGCTTATAGTAATTAGTAGGTGCCTATGCACATTTTAAAAGCCTAGAATTCAATGTTTTAGCATGACAACATGTGCCTATAGATTTAATAGTCATTTTTACTTGAATGGGAAAGAAATTAAAGACCTTACAATGGTATGATTTGATTGAATCTAGTGGTAAATGGCCTTCAACAGCTATATTTGTCATTTCCCCACTAATACCAACTCCATTGAATGTTGAGAAGTTAGAAAACCTGTGAATAAGCTTTGTTCTATCTTTGAGCTCTTGAGTTTTTTGATTTATCTGATATAGGTCTTGAATTTGTAATATACATCCATTAAAAGAGTATTAGATGCCTTCTAGCTTATTTTTTTGTGAAGTGTGACTCAAGGGAATGTCGCTTGAAGTGTTTAGGTGTGAGACTTTAATTGAAAGTTGATTGTAAAAGGTGAGAACATGGTTTCCAACTCTAAGGAGTTATGTGATTGTAGTGGCTCACAAGTGCCCATGTTAAACTTGTGATTTTAGTTGAAATCTAAATTTATAGATTAGGGAATGGACATAATCACGGTGGTTAAGCTGAACCAAATAAATCTCATTATTTTTTTCCTTAGCCCCTTGTTTATCTTTTTTGTTTTTCTAACTTTCTGTGTCTCTAAGCATTACTACACTTGTATTTTTTTAATCTTTTCCCTTTACCTTTTTTCTTTTGGCATTATTTGGAATTGATTTTCTAAGTTCCTAATCTTTACAAGGTTTCTAGTTTTTCTAATTGCTTGCTTTTTTTTTTTGAGCTCTTTGGCATTCAAAATATTTTGCTTTTCAACCTTATTTGTTTGCGCTAAAGTTGTGTTTTGTTTTTCTTATTTGGCTTTGTAAAAGTTTTTGTTTTCAAAATGTGCAAAAATTTTTAAATTTATATCCTATCTTCCACTTCATGATAAAATTTTTTAAAACACCTAATTTTCCCCCTCTTAGGTGTGTGCCATTCCTAACAAGTGGTATCAAATCTTAGGCTCTTGGCTAAAGGTTTTACCATCTCAAGAATATCATGGCTAGAATGGGTGATGGTGTTTTACCTGAAAGGTATTCCATTAACAACCCTCCAGGTTTTATGATTAAAATTATACATATTGGAAGCTTATGATGAAAATTTTTATCGAGGCTATTGATATTGATTTGTGGGAAGTTATTGAGAATAGTATGTTCATTCCTACCATTGTTGAAGGAGGATAAGTAAGACTTAAGCTCAAAAGTGCTTAGCCAGAATCTGATAAAAGACGTCAAATTGAATGCCAAAGCCAAAAAAATTCTTACAAGTGCTTTTAGTCAAAATGAGTATTTTAGAGTTTTAAATTTGAATACTACTAAAGAGATGTGGGATGTCTTAGAGATAGCACATGAGGGTACTAGGGAAGTAAGAGATTCTAGAATAAACACACTCACACAAAACTATGAATTATTTAAAATGAAAAATGATGAGTCTATCAAGGATATGCAAATTCATTTTTGTTACCTTGTTAACCACTTGGAGCCTTAGGAAAGTTATACTTTGGTAAAGATCAAGTCAATAAGTTCTTACAAAGGAGTGGCAACCCAAGGTGATTGTAATTCAAGTAGCTCAAGAAGCCTCTATACAATCGGTATCATCATTATTCAAAAACTTCCTAGAGTATGAAGCTCACCTTGTTGAGTTCAACATTGATGAAAAAGAAGAGGATAAGAAAAAGAAGTTCATACACCTCAAGGCTACATCATCTCATCAAGAAAAAGATGATGGAAGTGATGAAGGTAATGAATATCTTTCTAAAGATTATAAAGTAACCCTTGAAAATCTTGCTCTTTTTGTGAAGAAGTTTGACAGATTCATAAGGAAAGGGGAAAAAAGGCCACCCTTTAGTAGAAACTAAGAAGAAGGGAACAATGATCCCATCACATGCTATGAATGTGGAAAGCTCGGGCATATGAAATGAGAGTGCTCAAAATTCTTGAATTAACAAGAATCATATTGTTGACCCCATTGATGTGCCTTCAGTGGTTTTGATGATAACAAACATGTAAAAGATATTTTTCATAAAATGAATAAGTTTAGAGAAGATGCATCAAAGCCTTCATGAAGTTCTTGAAAGGGATATATCAAGGCTTGCATGGAACCAAGGCAAAGGAACCAAGTTTTGAAGGTTGTCTTATCTCTTTGGTTTCTTTAGTCTTAGATTTTATGTAAAAGGAAAAATTAGGGAAACTTGAGCTCTTAAAAATGCTTACAAAACTTTTCAGTATTTGTTTTCTAAGTTTATTGGTTATCTAATTTATAAAAATTCTCAAAACAATGTTTTTCAAAGTACTATAGAAGCATGCTAAGTTTAATAAGCACCTATAGATTTATACTAAAGAAATTTTACATATTAAGTGACCAACAGGCACCTAGTGATGTCTTTAGAGACTTGTTAGCTTGTAGAATTTGAAAATTAATGTTTAGAAGCACTAACAGGCACTTATAGTAGCCAGTGGTTGCCTATATTGTTCTAGAAATTGGAACTATAAAGCCTATAGAGATTAATAGGCACTTATAGGAATTTTGAAAAGTTGATAATTAGGGATTTAACATAACAAAAGGTGCCTATAGTTGATAACAAGTACCTAGTACCTAAATAGAAAAGAAATTTATAGATTTACAATGGTAAGATTTTATTGATCTAATGGTAAATGACCCCCAATGGTTATATTTCACATTTCCCAATAAATATCCTATGTCTTGAATGATCAAGAACAAGGAAAATCATGCTTAACCTTTCATTTCATCTTTAAGCTCTTGTTTCTCTCTATTTTTTCAATAAAGGCTTAAATTGCATATCATACATTCTATATGAGAGGACTTGTGCCTTAGACATTATTTCTTTTAAGAGGATTATGTCAAGGAGAGGAACCTTGATAACTTTAGGTGTGGGAACCCATGTGAATTATTGTAAAGAGTTGTAAGGGGTGTGAGAACTTAGTTTTCAACTCAGTTGTGATATGGTGTTATAGTGGCTCATAAGTGTCTATTTTGAACTCATGGTATAGTGGAAATCTCAAGTTGCTGCATGGGCACTAGACGTAGGCTTATTAGTTGAGTTGAACTAGTATAAATATTTGTGTTTTCTTACTTACTCCTTATATATGCTTTTTGGTTTTTTCTAGGCATATTTACATCTTAAAGCTTGACTGCATTTATGCTTCTATCTTTATCTTTTAGCTTGATTGCTTGTGGACAAGTCTTTCTAAAATTGTTTTCCTAAAATTTTGATTATTGGTTTATATATATAGTAAGTTTCTTGTAAAGCCTTCTGGTTTAGTGGTTCTCTTGATAAACATTTCTCTTCTAATTTTTCTATCTTGGCTTTCTATTTTGGGATGGTTTAGAGCTTGTAAGTTTTCATTAAGCCTATTTGATTTTTGATAAATTATGTTTTACAAACTTAGTTTTTGTTTAAAGTATTTTCTAGTTTTTCCTTTTGTTTGAATATAGTTTTTTGGTTTTTCAAAAGGCTTGTTTTAAAGTTTCAGAAATTTTTTTTCAAATGCAATCTCACTTCCATACTTTATTGAACAATTTTTAAGCACCCAATTCACTTCCCTCTTGGGCACGAACCATTTCTAACAAGTGGTATCAAAGTTTGGGCTCTTAGCAAAAGGCTTAATTGTCTTAAGAGTTACATAGTCCGAATAGGCACTAGCATTTTGCGTGAAGGGTATTTCATTAATAAGCCTATGGGTTTTAATGATTAGAATTAATACCTATCGAAAACTTAGTGTAATGACCTCATTTTTTTATACATATATATAATTTACCCATTCTGAGGCCATTACCTTTTCTATTTTCTAATGTTCATCTTGACTATTTCAGTGATTGACAGTGATTGAAAAGCAAAGAACATACAATCTCAATAATTACTAATAAAGCTTATATCATTCTATCATTCATTATTTATTCATTTACATCAAACACCAGTTCAAACATTTAATCACAATATCAACTTATGTCTTCTCCTTTCATATGACCTCTCCAGTGAGATTGATGGCCGAGAAGATACGTATGCTGAGAATTTTGACAAGGCTACCAGTACGTAGCATTTCTACTAGCTAATTGGTAGTAAACACATACAGAGCACATACTTGCATCTTATTTTTCTTTATTTGAACACAACATAGAACAATAATGAGAATTAAAGTTCCTAGTAGTTTTAGCAGTAATTATATATATTTCTCACAATACATATCATGTTTGTGCCATGCAATAGATACATATCTAGTGCATATTTCACAATGAAAATCATGCCATATATATCAGATTTCATTAGTAAAACACTTGGCTGTAACATTTTATCTCATTTATATCATATCACAAATATATCATGCCATCTTATTTCATAGCTTTCTCATAACATGGCTGTTGACTTTCTTTTCATTCTATACTTTAACTAGGTCAGCATGAGCAAGCTTGCCTCACTCTACTCAACCCTAAACCTGCTTTCCTCACTTCATTTAGGCACGGTAAAATCTTATATTTTTCTCATATTTGTGAATAAGACGTCCCCTATCTGGTGCCGACACGGAGGCCATGTGACCTTTTAAGGTCACCTTGTGCTACCAAGGGTCATTTCCCTTTTGTATCTTTTCTTTTCTTGTATCATAAACAACCAAGACATGATGTCAACTTTTACAACCAACATATAGCAATATAACCATTATAGGCAGAATTGTTCATTGATATTATGCATATTATATGTTCAATTCAGATATTTTCAACTCATTTCATGCATATATTAGTACAATTAGCAATGCTACTAGGATGAATACAAAATCATTTTCAAATAAGTAAATGCATCCATATCATTCATGCCATCACATGATGCAGTTTACATTGAATAAGAAAATTAATGCCATGGAATGGTGGTCAAGGCCAATTATCAATCCTCCATGCTAATTATCTTTTATTAATTTAGAATTCCTCCTAAATTCCTTTTTGGCCAAGCTCACTAATTTCACAATTTTTCCTCCTTTTCCACCTAACTTGGTGAAATTCCTATTATACTCACTAATTTTAACTTGTTAACTCTCCCTTATCCTATTAATATCCTATATTACACTTAACATTTCCATCTTCATAACGCCATTAAGTTTATGCTTACTAACCTTGGTCATTTTTTACTCACATTGGGTTTATCTTACTTTAAATATCCTTAATTGCGTTGTTGGCTTATTATAGAAATTATATTGCAATCTCCATCATCCTTAATAAGTTTGATCTACTTATCTCATTTTTCCTCAACCTTATAATTAATCAATATTAAGAAACTATGCCTTTGCATAGGTATTAATATCACTATTCAAGTAGGGATTTCCTTGTTCTAATAATGCTAAATAGAAAAAAAATACTATTCATTTGGTAATCCCATTTTCTTCCATGAGTTCTATCATTTGACCTAACTCATTTAGGTACTCTTTAAACCTTATTCTTTTCTATTTAATACATCATTGCATGATATTTATAATGTATTACTACATCACTTAATATTTCTATCCATTTTCTATACTAGTTTCCATCAAATGCCAGGTTAAAATTATAATGATAATTAGATATATTCTTTCTTCATTCTTGGCTAACATAATTGAAATGCCATAGCCCTTTTGATTAAAACATAGTCATTTGACGTGTTTATAATTAAGCATGATTCTAATACCTTTAAGCTTACTTTTTGTTCGATTTAAGTAGAATATAAATAGAAATTAATTGAGTTTTGTATTTTGTGTTTTAGGAAGAAGAAAGAAGGAAAGAAGAGGAAAATAGAGAAGAAATATGGAAAAATAATGATTTTTCACCCTCTGTCACTAATTGAGGCATATCTCTCTTATTTGAACTTCCTTTGAGATGATTCCAGTGGCTATGGAAAGAAGATACATAGAGCTACAACTTTTGTGATTGGACTTTGACAAACTCCAAAATTTTCTAAGCACTGCGGCGCAGAATTCCCAAAAGCTAAAGGGCCGCAGCACTTGAGTGCTTAGAGGACCAAGCGCCGCAGCACCCTACCTATAGCGTCGTGGCACCCTGTTGGCAGATTTCCAAAACGCCGCGATGCCTAAGTAATGCGCTACGACTGTCACTGCTGCACCAGAATGCTAAAGTCATGATTTTTAGGTCTTTCTGGCTCTAATTGAAACCTGATAGGCCGAGTTTTGACCTAGAAATAGTTTTAATCCAATGAAGAGAAGGCAATCTATAAAAAAGGGGAATAAAGGAAGCATTAAGGACCATTCAATCTCTTAATTACCTTCTTCAATTTTTTTTAGATTTTTTTATGGCCTTGCGCATCTGATTTACTTTTAGTTGGTAAAGGAAGATTGAAAACTCAAGGGATCTTTATGCATTGTGAGATTTTGATTTTATATTACTTATTCAATCTTAATCGGGTATTGATTATTCATCTAATGATCTCTTTTCAATGATTATTCATATAATTGTTAGGGAGGCCTATTAGTATATTGTCTGTTTTAATCTACTACTGAATTAGGTTTTGAACAAAGTTTTCATTACTGTATTCATGAGGCAAATAAGATTAAGGATTTTGGATTATAAATCATTAACCCTATGATGAATGATCAACTAAATTAAATATAGCCGATGTGTTTATATTTATTTAACTCTATCAGTTTCTCTTGTTCTTAATGCAATTAATAGGTTAGACATTACCGATGTGTTAAAGAACATCTTATTAATTAGGGTTTAGTTAGTGCAATTGTCATCAATTTACTGTACTTAAGGAGGAATAGGGATAAAATCTCAATGATAGTTATTCGATTTAAGATTAATTATATTGTGAAGGATCAATGCAATCCCTTGGAAGTGGATATCAACCAAAGCCAACATCTCTCTTATTAATTACTCTCTTAATTACTTTTATTATTGTTTACTTTGTTTGCAATTATCAATCCCACTTTCTCAATCACATAAGGTAATACCAGTTTTTGTGGGATCGACCCTTACTTCCACTACTACAAGTTAGTTAAGAGATAAGGTATCAGTTTGGGTGTACTTGCGATAGTATGCACCATCATTAGTGTCCCTTAAATCAACCAATACACTTAACCATTGTATGCCATATATATTTCATATGGCATCATTACACATTCCTATTTAAACTTATTCTTGAAGTCATAGGTATTTAGATCACATTCTTATTTTCATTTTCTTACGTCCTTCATTTCTCAATCTCTGACCTAATTAAACATACATATTTACTAGTATCATTCCTTACATTAACAACTTCCATCAAATTCATTACCTAAAATCAAGATACACTTAGCTCTTTTCATAAACATTAATTTGGCCAAGTCTATGGATTCCAATTTCCATCGCTTTTCTTTCCCATTTAACTATCCATTTTTCATTAGATTCATTATATATTAGAAATTTGTCGTCACCATATATTAGAATCTCGGCTAACATCCCAAAAATTGCAACTTTCACTTCTTTTAGCTCTACGTTTCTAACTCTCAACACATACCTTAATCTATTAACATTATACTTAAGTACCTTTATCTATTTTTCTTATATCCCAAAAAAAAATCCTTACTTACTCTTATAAAATTTCTACCATTTTGTTTAGTCCTTAAACCCTATTATCATACATGTCATTCTTCTTATTCATCCTTCCCTTTACTTTCTCAATTTGGCCACATGAAGTTTACCATCATAATTTTTATTCTTCTATTTAACTACCCATCTATACATTATTTATATCACAATTTTCTAGCAACATTACTATGTTTCTTAGTGTTCAGCCAAGTATGCATAAATCCAATTCCTAACACCAAAATAAATTCACCAAAAAAGTTCCAAAAATAGAATTTTCATCCTTATGTTATCAAAACCAAAAATCACATATACCACTTCACCATTATCTTAACTTTATAATCTTTGTTCTCAATATATTTTAAGAGCCTTAGTTCTTTAACCAAAATAGTCCCTTAATTCTCCTATCAATCATCTTTTTCCTACTAACATATATTTAATCTATCAATTACTTTAAAGCATCAAGATATTTCAATCATAGTGAATTCATACCTTCCCACATTAATCAAGCCATAACTCCCTTATTAAAACATTGATTGAAGTGATTCAAGTGCCTGAGGAAAGCTAAGAAAATAATATACAATTATTATGTTGATCAATTTTGCAAATTCTAGAGCAAATAAGGTGTCGTGGTGCTCATAACTCAGTGGCACGATGCCACAAGTTGAATCATGATCTTTTACCACTAATTGAGGCATAACTCTATTATATAAGGTCTGATTTAGGTGATTCTAAATGACATAGAAACCTAAGACACAGACATACAACTTTTGTATTGAACACTTTCTCGTAGAAATCTTAACTCCAAAATTCATCCAATCTATATAATAATTTCTCAACCATTCAATGCAAAGCAGCAAGCACAAGCATATGTAATATCTACATCTAGACATGGATCTTTCATGGCCATCAATAAAATCACACTTTAACATCATTTTTCATGACATCTTAATATTAGGGTTTAACCCAAAATATGAAGAATCCATGGTTTAAATATAGGATTATTGTCAAACTTACCAAAAATAATCTCTTACAAGCTTCCACACTAGTTTTTCCTTGATTCCTCTTAGTTTCCTTTCTTTTCCCATCACCTTGTGCCACTTACTTCTTCCTTTCCCATGCTGTTATGTGCTTTTCATAAATGGAAATGAGCCTAGATAACCAAAACTATGGAGAGAATAAAAGGATAGAGGTGGGAAAAGGTAACCTACCTTGGATGCCATCTTTCTTCTATTTGTTCGACTCCTCCGTCACAACTTTTTTTCCTTTATTTCTTGCTTTGTTTGTTAGCCAAAACTCTAGATTTTTCCTCCCCTAAAACCGCCACACACACATTAATGAATCCTAGATATTTTGGAGCATTAAGTTTATCCACTAAGTAATAATAATAGCCTATATATTTTACTCCATGTGTCCCTTTTATTCTCTTGCCTTATGGAAGCCTCCTAGCCCTCCATGTGTTACTCTTATCCTCTCAATTAATGGTAGCCTCCTAGCTATCCTTGTGTTACTCTTATCTTCTTAGTTAATGGCCTTATGAATTTTTTAAGGATGTTATGATTAAGTAGCTTAATTGCAACCATACCAAGTCCACCTTAAGCCAATACTTTAATAATTTCTAAGACTTTATTTGGTTGTCCCCAATTCATCTCTTCCCCTTTAATAGTTTATTAAGGTTGTGTTAACCAATTTTAAGTCCATAATTAGGAAAAATTCTGTGAGTTAACTCTTTTCCAAAATTCTACACCTAATCACTCAAAATTCTACTTTGGCCCCTCTAGTTTCCAAAATTATAAAACTTGTGTATTCTTTCTTTAAAAATAATTTCCTAGGAATATTAAGGCTAAAACACCTTATTTCATCCCCAAAACATTCTTCTTGCTAATCTTTTCCCTTTTTCCTAGCCAATCTTGCCATTTGAACACCTATATGCTTTATCGACCCCTTTTAATGTATAATTTCCTTTAGTATTTTTCATTATGTCACATTATTTACTTTTCCTTCTTAAATTCTTAAAATATAATTATATAATTTTTTGGTAATTAAAATTGAGGGTGTTACACTTAGGATGAAGACCATCATGGAGGATATTGATCGCAAAGGATGAGGTAAGTATTTCACAACCCTCTTATGATGAATTGCAAGATGTTTTCGAGAAAATGCATGATGAATATGTGTAGTTGCTAAAATGCTCACCTTATTGAAAAATAAATATCCTTCTTTTGAAAAGAATTTTTAATTTGGAAAAAGGAAATGAGTCTTTAAAATAAACAAATTTTGTTTTAAAAGATGAAACATTTTCTTTAAAATTAGAAAATGCATGTGTCTGTCCTTTTGTAAGAAATCAAAAAAAGACAAAATGGATTTAAAAAATGTGCTTGCTAAATTCACAAAAGGAAGAGATAATCTGAATATGATGCTCCGTAATCAAGGCTATGTGTTTGATAATGCTGGTATATGTTATAAACCAAAAACTAGAGAACAATGCTATAAGAGCTTCTTTGTGCCTCTTACTCTATCGAGTAACTTAAATATAATTTTCACTTATTGCTACAAAAAGGGTCGTAGTTCAAACAAATGTTTCTATAAAAATAATCTTGTGTTTTGAAATAAAATGAATGAGGTACCAAAAGATACTATTGATGTCTCTAACTCAAAAAGACTCAAGAAGACTTGGGTACCTATGAAAAAGTAACATATGTTTTGTAGGTGGGACTTAGACAATTGTTGCACAAGATTTATATTTTAGTTTAGTCTAAGTGTCTTGCGTAAAAGGAGTGGTGTCCTTTGTTGTTAATAAAAGGTAAACTTAAGAAATAAGAGAAAATGTGAGAGCCTTCCATCTTTTATTTCTATTATTCATTTGATTACAAATTCATTCTTTTGAAGTTTTAAAATCTAGTGGTATTTCTTCTTGTTTAAAACCTTTGTTAAAATTTCTTGAAGAAATATCTTTTTAAAAAGGATCTCATCTTGTTTTATTAAAGTCTCTCTCTATACATATACAGTTTTTTTACAAATTCCTTTGTTCCCTATTGATGTGAATATCATTTTTTTATAATCTTGACTAACTTAAGAATCAAATTAGTTTTAAATTTTGTTTTTAAGGTCCCTATGCTCTTTGATATGCCTATTATCAAGCACATTCAAGCTCTAAGGGATCAAATGAACCAAGAAACTATTTTTTGAAGTGTTTAAAGAAGATTTAAATGAAAAATAGAGGCATACAAGATTTTAGTATAATTTTCGAGGCCTATTTAAGAGGATTTGGAAAAATAATAGCTAACAGAAGCCCAAAGAAGTGTATGGACGCCTATTTGCCAAGTTTTTAAAGCCTAGAGAGTAAAAAAATATGCAACTGACACCTATATAGCATAATATGTGCCTATAGAACCTACTGAAAACAAAAATTCATAAAATAGAAGTCTCTAAGTGCTTAATGACCTCGATAACCACCAATAGGGTTCCAAAATTGCTTAAATATAAAAAAAAACCCTATTTTTTCTTTGTAAAACCAAAGCATTCTCCCTCTTTCTTTCTCAAATTCTTCTCACCTTTAAATCTTCCTACAAAATCCCTTAGAGATTCATCACATAACTTTCCAAAAATCAAAAACCATATCCTATTTGGTGATTATATCTTGTTTTGAAACCTCATTCACCATATTTTCTCAATATATTCATAGTTAGGGTTTGGACTAAGGGATTTCTTATGTATGGCCAACTTTGGAGTAAATGGCACCAAAGCAAATGAGAAAATGGCCAAGTAACCATGGAGAAGGCTCAAGCTCATAACAAAATAAATCTCATTTGCTTATAATAGCTGTACAAGAGAAGCGACATTTAGAGAAGTTGATAGAAAAAACTATTGTTGAGGGTAAATACTATGACTTAAAACTTTTGCATGATGAGAATATGTTGATAAGTGAAATTATAGCTACACATAATATTGAGCATTTTGTCACTTTAAAGGAGGCATACTCACCCACCACAGTTTGAACTTTCTATTTTAACTTTGAGTTCGATGAAGAGAACTTGGTTACTAGCATAATCGTAAGAAGGATCAAATTTACCTTTGATAGAGAACTCTTAACTCAGTTACCTGAATCATATGAGAATGATGCTTGGATTTGTGACATTGATGGAGAATAATCACAAAAGAACCTTCCCTTGAATAAAAAGAAAATAGCTCAAACAAAGCTTTATGGTTATACCATAGTAAATCCTCTATCGAGATTGATGAAGATAGAATTAGAGATACAATTGAGCTTAAATTATGATGTATAAAAGATATTTTGATATTGTTTGGTTTTGAAAAAAACCTCCTGAGTTGTAATGGTTATGGTTTAATGAATTGATATATATACTTTGAATGATATGATATTAAATTATGTTGTATAAAAAGGGGATGACTTTGAAATGGTTGAATTGGCTATTTATCTTGCTTATGGAATGGAAATTGATGTTAACGGAGGAATTGTTTTATGAGATTTCTACTGTATTTATTTCATAGAATTTAAACTTGTTTTCATATATTATTTTCTTTTAAGACCTCATCAGAAACACTGTTAGCTAGCTGTAGTTGATGCTAACCTAGGTGCACGTTAAAAATCTGCTAGTAGGAAAATGCTTGCCCTATGTGTCCATTAACACATATGGTTATTTTTTGGGATGAATGATTATTGGATTTTTGGGTAGGATGCCTATTGGATTGTCGAGCTAGAAATTGGTTAGTTATTTGGAAAAAACCCTTTTGGATGGTGATTACCTTCCTTTTCTATGTGCTTGGAATTAGCCATGGTTTTGATGTAGGGTTCTACTTCTTTAAAGTCCTTTACCTTGAAATTTGTTTAAATTAACAATATTGTGATCTTGTTTTGTTGAATCACTATGGAAATTTTATTAAGGAGTTTTTAGTTATTACAATCAACACTTCTAACTTCTTAATTTACCAAACTTCTAATGCATAAAATTATAAACCTCATTTAGTGTTCTATTCGATATGTCATTGAGAATTTATTTTGTTTTGAAAAAAGCATGCCCTAGCTTGTCCTATTTTTGTTATAGTAGAGATTTTTTGTTTACTGAGTTTCAAATTTACTCCTTTATATGTTTACATTTTAAAATAGTAATAGAGAGTTTGACCCAGCCCCCAACCCCTTAAGTGCAGTGAATCAGGGTTATCTGGTGGTGAGCCCTTTTTGTGTTAGTGGGCTCCTTAGTTATCTATTGTTCTGTCTTAAGATTGTAATGTAGATGTTCTCCATAAACTACAGGTAGGATCCCTGCTTTCGCATGCATTTTAGATTTATAAATGATAGCTACAATTTGTTTATAAATAATGAGGATTTCTAAAGATTGTGGCTTTGAGCCAATTGCAATCATGATATTTATATTTTTGATATTTTGAATCTTATGTGTATGGCTTCACTTGGTTAAAGGTTTATGGGATGGAATTATCCCCTCACTTGTGTTGGTCATGCGGTAGGGGTATAAGGTAAGATAAAAGGGTAATTTAGACTTATTCACCTAATACCACATAACTATCCCAAATTTTCTTTCTTAAGCTTTTTCTAAGTTTCAAGGAACTTTCCCAAAACTCATTTTCTTTCTTTCTTCCTTTTACCTTAAAATTTTCATTCTTGTTTTTTTTTTCTCATTCCTTCCCTTCACTATTTCTACTATGATTCTTTTTCTTTTTGATTTTTCTATAATTAACCTCTTTCTTTTCTTTCGTTCTTTTTCTTTTTCCAAGCTCCACCGTTCTACCCTTTAATAATGAAGCTCACAATAATATTTTTCAATCATATGTCTAAGAGAATAGGGTAAAAATATAAAGGTATAATTTTTGTTCTAAGTTTAGTGGAAACGATATATGGATATGAAAGAAAAAATTTTAATCATGCTCAAATATGGGAACTATGGATATAATTATGTATAGTTAGGTTTGAAAGGTTCAATCTATCAAATTATACCTAAATCCTTTCTTAGATGAAGTGTTGACCTAGGATTTCGCCTTAAGTGGCATACAAGTAAGTTTTAGAGTCCTATTGAGATCATACAACATTTTTGAATCATATAAACTTTCTCTAAGTAATAAATAAATTAAATGCCTAAGGGTTATGTGCATAAAGTTTATTGGACTCTTAAATTAAATATAAATTCCATAAAGGTTAAATTAGCACATGAGTGTTATTTTTCTACGTTTTTCAAAAGCTAACAAATTTTTAAAACTAGTCAAATCATTGGCTATTAGTTTAACGAGCCACTTAAACCATAATTTTGAAAACATTCACACAATCACTAAACTTTCTCTCGTAATAAATATGCATTAATGGTGAAAGTTAGATAGTGAAATTAAAATTGGGGTTAATTCATTGATAGCTTATTTCATTCAAATATATAGTCATCCAGTTATTCATCATTAGTACAGTCATCTGACATTTAATTATTCAGTTAATTGGTACGGTCATCCAATGTAAACATTTTGATTTATACCAAACTTTACATTGTCCCCAATGTGAAAATAAGAAAAATAAAGAGAAAATAAGGATGAAAAAAATTTAAAGTAGGTACTGTGGACTTTGCTATCTAACTATCATCATCATCATTTTGATTCATAGGGTCTTCCTTAGCTCCAAAAGTGGGTGATTGTGGGAACTGAATTGAGATTTCCAAGGCTTAGGCTAGTGTATAAAAGTAGTCATGCTAATATTGGGTCAAACCCCTTATGTTCTACCTTAGAACCTCAGTCCTTTACCGCATATGCTCAATATTTTTCGATATTTAAGTAGGTGCTACACTACCTTTAGACTTTTCTTTCATTGCTGCTCATGCTGGCTCTAGTTTTTTATCCCCTTTATATTTATGAATATCTAAGGTCGTGATGGCCTTCATTAGATGTATTAGGGCCTCTATGGGGTCCCACTAAACTTCGTCCTATCCATATAAAGTTGTAATTAATCTAGGTGCAAATAGGCCTCCTATTTTTTGGAAAAATGCAGTTGACTATGCTCTTAGAAATGAGTTCCCTATATAATGAGAGGCCTTCCATTAAGGCATATATGAGTAATGCCCACTTTTCCTTATGTCACTTACTTGTGACACTGGCATCAGTTGAAATGCTGCAAAGTAGTGCCAAGCTTTTGCATATTTATTCATTAAGCTCCTATTAAAGTAGTTGGGGTCATTATTACTGTTTATCTTCTACTAGGCCTTTGTGCACAAAATCTAGTGATTACCCTCTCTAAATCAATATCTCCTTGAATGAATATACTATATTTATCATGCTTTATGTCAGGGAGAAGGTAGTATGTATTGATCAATTGGTGGGTAAATGGTACATCTCTCCCCTTTACTCTATCCTAATAATGCTTATGGATTGTGGCACTAGAGTATAAATCCTGCACCATAAACACCACCCACATTTAAGGTTGTTTATAGAATGGCTCATAGCCCATATTTATCATGTCTACTCGATAGGCTAGGCAGTGGTCATTCAAGTCAGAAGTCCTCTTTTGGATTAAGCTTTTGTTTATAACCTCCTTGGTGTGGTGTTTATAAACCTCCTCACTAATAAAGATGGTTGAGTTATATTTCATAAGCTATTCTACCCTCTTTTTTTCAGATATGCTTGCTAGGGATTTCTTCAAGGTTAAGATTCTAACTTAGAGGTAACTCAGAATAGTGTTTTGAAGGTTGGTGGATATGGCTGGGGCTTGTTAATGGCACTATGGACTTTCTTCAAACACTTGGTGTACACCTTGTGATTCTTGCCTAAAAAATCTTGAAATAGGGTTGAGCTTAACCCAAATACATAGTCAATGATCCAAACATGCAATAGGATAATCTATAGTAATGATAATCTCAGTAAAATATGATTAAATTCAGTGGATTTTTGAGTTTACAAATTACCTTAATGTGCCATGGATGGATGGATTATTAGCTAGAGGATTTTTTTTCATAGATTATGTCTTAACAACACATGATTGGGTCAAATTCCTTCTAAGCTTGATCGCTTTTGGCAATTCTCAGTCACTTTGGTGGATTGGGGGCTTTAGGTCATGGTTTGGGGTTCTTGAGTGCTTTAAAAGTGCTCAAGACTCGTCTTGACTCCCTTTTTTATTTTTCTAACTTATCATTCTAGCGTCGCAATGCTGAGTTGCTGTTATCATGATGCTAGCCTTATTGGAACTTTATACTCTGCTTTTGGGTTTTTGGCATCGAGGCTCTAAAACTCTACCATCGTGACGTTAAAGGTACTAGAAAATTTACTCTTAAGCAAGAACAATTGGTGTCATGAAACTAGGTATTGCTGTTTTAACTCTGGAGCTACTGGAAATTAAGATTTTTCTCTTGAATTTTTGGCATCATGGCACTGATATTATTGTGACACCGGCCTTTCGGGAAGGAATTTCTTATTTTTCACTCTATCTTTTTCTCATATTAGCACCTTTGTTTAACATTGTTGGCTCGACTTAATAATTCCTGAACCTAAATCCTTAATGTTTACTTTGACTCAAAATTTCTTAGGATTGGTCAAACCTTATAACTCCAAAGCACCATAGGCAAGGAGATCAGTAATAACTAAAGGTCTAAATGAAGGGGGATGAGACTTACCTTTGAATGGATTTGTCCTTTGTTCAAGTAGGGCTTGATGCAAGCACGTGGTTAGCTTCATTTCCTTAAGGTTTGCCAATGTCTTGCTAATGGCTGTCCCTTGCTTTGGAAGAATTTGCCCTAACTTTTTCTCTTATTGTGCATTCAGTTTTCTAGAGATAATAAAATGGGGTGCCTCTCCAATTTTTAGGTACTTTAAATGGTTGGGAATAGGCTTTGCTCCTAGGTCAGGATCCTACAAAACAAAATAAGGAAGTTTTAATTAGAATTTGAAGAATTTAATTAAGATTCCTCACCTAAATTCTGTAGTTTAGGGGCTAGATATTTTTCTTCCAACTTTGCATTCTAGTGTGGTTCCTAGCCCTTTTCCTCAGTAGGTTGCTTGGTTGAATTTTCTTGTACTAAATAATCAAATAATTGAATAGCATAAACAAGATTGCTTTCATCCCCAGGATGTTTCATGGCATCATAAATATTAAACTTAATCTCATTATCAATTTCTATAGTGAGTGATCCATTATGAACATTAATTTTAGTTTGGATGTTTTCAAAAATGTTTTTCTAGCAAAATAAGAGTGTTTTGATCCTCTTTTTCCATAGACATAAAAATTAACTGAAAAAATTAATTGATTTACTTTAACAATACATCCTCAATTACACCTTCAGAGTAGGTGTTTGATTCATTAGCCAATTGTATTACCACACTAGTTTATTTTAGGGGTTCAATTTTAAAGATATATATATATATATATATATATATATATATATATATATATATATATATAATAAAAAATAACATTTATAGATATTCCAAAATCTAGCAAGGCTCTCTCAAATTTAGTATCACCTATGGTGCAAGGTATAGAAAACAAACTTGGTTCATTGTATTTTTTACGGACCTTCTTTTGAATAGTAGAAGATACATTCAACCCTACCTCTATTTTGTTACCTCCCTTATTTCTACTTCCTTTCAAGCTTACACTTTTCTCTAAAACAAATTATTAGACTGAGGAGCTTCTTCTAAAAGATTCACATTTAATTAATGTAATTCTAAAGTTTTTTCAAAATTTCTACCTCTTAAGAAAGGTTCAAACAAAATGGGTTCTGGCTTATAATCAGAAAAAAAGAAGAAAACTTATACTTTGGGCACTTAGCAACACTTCCCTCTTCTTGCTTTAAAGATGCAATGTGTCACGCCTCTAATTTAAGGGCACGTAAAACACATACTTTACCAATATATATTTGTCATAACATGCATAATACACTCCTTTGTCATTGGAAACAGTTTCATATAGGTATTCCCATGTATACATAATATACAGACCAAGTCTGTAAATATCAAAGTAACAACAGAAGCAGGGATCCTGTCTATGGCATACAGAGCATACTCTAAGTTACAAGTACATAATGATTTAAATACTGTGAGCCTTAAAATCAATGTAGACTCACCCAGAGAGTGTGACACCTAGTTGATCACGTATATATAGGACCAAACTCTGTATCCTTATCTGAAAAAAAATATAAATATCGTGTAGTGAGTTTGACAACACAGTGAATAGATAATACTTCCTATGACCTCTTAGGTCAACATATGGATGAACTCATATTTTAAAGTTTGTCACAGAAAAATAGTCGGAAGTACATCCATATGGGACTCGCATTTCAAATATTCTCATTTTAAAAGATATTCAGCTGTATAAGCTATAGAAAATATCAATCTTTTGAGATAAAATAATAACTTTTGTTGATGCATAATTAACATACTACATATGCACTGAAAATCTACTCTTTTTACATAATGCTCAAGAATGTCACAGCTCTCAATATACTCAATTCACTCATTTGCTTTATGCATAGTGATCGATCGACCACAGTCACAATAGGTAATCAAGAAATGTGAGTTCATCACTCTTCTGTCTCTTCACATTACCACTGTCATAGTGACAATAGGTAATCAGGGAATGTGAGTTAATCACTCTTCTGCCTCCTCACATTACCATTAATACCTCATACACGGTACCGTCTCAAACTATACAACCCATCGATATATATATATATATATATATATATATATATATATATATATATATATATATATATAATGCAATGCATAATTATCAAGCAACTCGCCATGAGTTTTACGCTTGCCATTCAATCATATTCAGCAACTTTATAGCTTTACATATCAATGCCTCATGCACATAATATTCACTTTATCAAATGATGACAAATACATTTAGAACCACATATTCAATGAGTTTCAAAATCTATAAACAGAACCAATTATACATTTAAAAATCAAGAAGAACATATGGTTAGTCATAGAAAGAATTATCTATTCACAAGGTAAGGCTCCAGATTAGACAGCCTTAAAATGTACTTTTCCAATCCAAATAGACCTAAAAAACGTGTCCGGAGGGTCCACAAATTTAAGAAATGACTCTGGGAGTTTGGTCAACATGGTAACTGTTCATGGCCGAAAATATTATTCACATTGGTAGGAATCACTATTTACGCCGGTAAGAATTACTGTTCACACATACCGAAATCACTATTTACGTCGGTCAGAATTATTGTTCATGACACTAAAAGTTGTCAAATGACTATGAAATTTCATATCCTATAGTTTTTCTATCTCTTAAATCTATCTATGGTGTCAGATTCTCAATTTGAGGTCTCTAAATAGGAGTTTTAGAGTTTACCTTTTTTAAAGATTTTTTACTTCTGATCTGTGGCAATTCTTCGGTCAATTTGAAAAATTGTTCAGCCAATATCGTAGTACTCTTTGTCCTGAATCTAGTGATACCCTTAATTTTGTGATCAGATGCTCGACAGTACTCCAGATTTAGAGAGAGAAAATGAAGGAGAGAGAGTGAATAGTAATATCTTGATAAACCTACAATTTAAAAAAAAAATGATGGAGGGACAAAATAACAATTTGCTAATTGTTGGATAAAGTCTTTTAAATTTTATTATTTACATTTTGACCCTTAAACTTTTAAAAAATTACACTTTGACCCCAAAAATATTAATAAGTTTCCATTATAATCCTTAAAATATTTCAATTACATCCTTACTCCTTTATTTCTTTTATTAATCCATACATAAATGAGAATTACTAAATTTTAGGGTTGTTACACAGGGACCAGGCTCTCTATTTCTTTACCACTTCCCAAGTTAATGGCTCTTACATTTTATTTTAGGTTTGCCATAGTTTGAAAAGGTAACTAACATGCATTTTGAGCCTTTAATTGGCTAATTATAGTTGTCATTTTCCTTATTTGGTTCTCTAAATTTTGAATGCTAGCCCATTCCTCTAGTTGAAATTGCGAAGTGTTAGTTGCAAGGGATTTAACAACTTCCTTTAAAAACATACATAAATTTGAACTTTGTCCTGGTGGCTACCTAAGAGGATAAGGCTATTGATGCTGCTATAAATTATGGCTCTTTTGGGCAGCTGCTAGATTCCTGTAGTTGAAGTTTGGATGATCCCTATATCTTAGATTGTAGGTATTTGAGTAGAGGTCATGTTTCCTGTGTGGTTGCCTAAGAAAACCACCTACTGCATTAATTTACTCTATTGTATCATCTTGATGTGTTAGGCATATGTCAATGGGATGCCCATCTATGAAACAAATGTTGCATGCCTTCACTGTTTGTATGTTATAACCTATATGCATTTGATGAACACGAGAGGTTAAACTAGCTTATTTTTGTTCAATAGAAGAAACTTTTTACCTCATTTGTATGCCTTGAATGAAGGTCATGTTTTATGCCAAATTGCTAAAAATTCATAAGCATATTTGCAATGAAATTCCTTACAATTTCTAGTGTCACGACTTGGATTGTGGAAGATGTAATCGAGGATTGTGGGAGATGTAATTGGCACGGTCATCCCGTTAACCTAAACCTATCATAAATTAGTGCGAAAATAAAAGTCTTATTTATTTAAAAACCATAAAATCAACCAAAATATTTATCAAAACCATTTTCACACAAAACAATATTCAAATGGTTCACGAATAACACAAATGCACAAATCTTAAACAAAAGCTTATTTTTTCTTAACCAAGATCAGATATCAGAAACTATATTATGTAGATTAACATAAATAAGGATCTAGCTAAAGATAAACCCTATTTCATAGAGTTTTATTCTTTATACAAATCAGTATCTATCTATCAAAACTCATTTATATACAATATAATCTTATAAAAAGAATTTACCCAATCTCATACTTCACAAAGGTTTCTTCCAATAAGAAAGTAAAATTCAGATGTAATTCTATATTTAATATGTTATAATTTTCTGAAATCAAAGTATTAATAATTCGTATCCACAAAAAGTAATTTGGATGGAAGATTATTTTTTTCATTTCCAAATAGCTCTCATTCCTATTAATAATGTAGAGACGTATGCAAAATAATCCTATATGGTTTAAAATATAGTTTTATGGAAGCATAATGGATTAAAGAAGAAATCATAGCCAAAATTATTATATGAAATAATAATTTAGAAAACATAATTATTAAGCCCAATTAGTTATAAATCCAAAGAAAATAGTAAAGCAGAAGTTATGTCAAAGCTTTCATAAACTCAAAACACTTTAGTCCATATGGTTTACTAGAAATCAATTGCTTTTGTGCCAAACAATATTTACTTTAGAGAAAAATCATAATTGAAAACTATAATATAATTGGCATTAAGGAAACATATATTGTTTTACAAAAATAGCTATATAGCATTTTATAATAGAATCATATAAAATCTTCAATAATGAATAACAGAAAACATACAAGAATTTTAATAAAATATGAAATTTTAAAAGAAATTAGCAAACCTAAGAAATTTATTTAGTATGAAAAATAAATTAAAATAAAATCAAATAAGGTATGATATTGAAAAATAAAATCTAAATAAAATACATTTATCAAAACATTTCAATAGAAATTGATAGTTCCAAATCAAGTTTTAAAACCAAGAATCCTAATAAAGGAAAACATATAAGGCCATTGCTAAAACATTTGGCACTTAAAATTTACATTATCAAAAACTTGAAATAAAAAATCTATGTTTAAATATTAGAAAAGAAATTTATTTGTTTGCTTTTCATAATTGGAATTAACTAGTCTACAAGGATGGTTATTAAATTCATATTTCCATGTTTATTGGATTATTTAGTCATTTATTTTTTAGATATGTAAAACATCATTGTCTAGAATATATTAGCGATCAGGGTAGAAAAATACAATAAATTCTTAAGAAAATAATTTCACAAAGTCTTGTGACCCCAAAGAAAATAACTATTCTCGGAAATACACACCATTGGACTCCAAAACTACTATATCACTCTTTCACATATCCAAAATACTTTGAGAATACCAGATACAATAAAATAAGAATCAATATTTCCATATTATACAAAATTATAACTCAAAATAGAATCTTAATAAAAAAACAAAAATATTGACAATCACAATTTTTAGCATAATTAAAAAAATTCCTATATGTGGGTTCTTAACAAAAGAGATAGGAGATCTATTACTATGATAATAAAATAAATGACATAAAAATGAAATCAAAAGAATAAAATAAATTATTTTTTGATAAAATTTTAGTAGGAGGATTCCATATCAGAATCATAAATTAATCCAACAGCTACATAAATCAAAAGGAAAATTGCTAAGTCCAACATACACATAGTTTGAAAATGGAAAATCAAGAAATCCAATAAGGATTTTGCCCAAAATTCCAATAGGCATTTTGCCTAAAAACTAAGAGGAATCTTGCCACACCTAAGCCAAACACTACAAAATTTTCGGCTTTCAGCGGCGACTTTAGTTGCCGCTAAAGGTCTAAAAACCGCTGCTAAAGGGCTTTAACGGCGGCTTTTTGTCGCTGCCAAGTCATTGCAGATACTTCTGTTGCTGAAAGTTTTCAATGGCGACTAATGGAGTCGCCAGTCGCCACAGAATCTAACAAATATCAATGCCATAAGTGCTTAGTAGCCACAAAAGAGAAAATATTTTTAGTGGCAACTTTATATAGTCGCCACTAAAGGTTTTGGTGGTGACTTAAGTTCGCCACTAAAGGTTTTGGTGGTGACTTAAGTTCGCCACTAAAGGTTTTTGTGGCAACTTAAGGTTGCCACCAAAGGTTTTGGTAAAAGTTTTAGTGGCGACTTACTGTCGCCACTAAAGGTTTGAGTGGCGACTTAAGTTCGCCACTAAAGATTTTTGTGGCAACTTAAGTTCGCCACTAAAGGTTTTTACGAAAAAGTTTGGTAAAAGTTTTAGTGGCGACTTTAAGTCGCCACTAAATGTTTTAATATTTATTTTTTATGGCTAATATAAGTCGCCACTAAAGATTTTATTATTTATTTTTCAACTTTTAAATCTTAGTGGCGACCAAATAAAATCGCCACTAAAGATTATTTTTCGTGGCGATAATAAATTGATACCAAAACTTTCAATGGTGACTTTGTCGCTACCAAAAGTCTCAATACTCAAATTTTTTTCATATATGATTCAGTGGCAACCTCTTTAAGTCGCCACCATAGATTTAGTGCAAACTTTTTTTTATTAATAAATTTATCATTTTAATTATAATAATTAAAATTTTAATAAAAATTAAGATAAAAAAAATTTATGATAAAATGATAATGTTAACATATATCAAATATAGTAAATATTATACACTAATATCATGTCAATTCTATGTTCAAGAAAAAACATCATGTCAAGTAAAAAGTAAGTAATACACAGCTAAATATTAACAAAAACATTCAACTCGATACTTCATTTGGCGATGTTGGTGCTGCAGTTCTGGTAGTATTAGCTACAATAGTTGGAGAAGCACTCCTCAGAAAGGTTATTGGAAGTTGTCCCTGTTTAATCAAATATAACAAATTAATATAACTTAAAAATTAATACAAACAAAACAATATCATGTAAGAAACTTTCTATAGCCAAACACAATTGAAAAATAACATTATGCAATAGTCAATAATATTATAATTATAAATACATGATTGTACCATCATATCTTTAAAAAAATGAATTGGAAGACACTATTAAATAGGAAATAAGTTAAATTGGCCAACATTAAGAGAACTATTGCAAAACAAACAACAGAAAAATTGCAATCCCAAGATCAAATTCACTATAGCCAAGAAATATCATTGATACCAAAAAGAAAACAAAATCAGAAATAGGCGAGTACTTCTACTCAGTGAACCCAAATTTCAAGTATCATATTATCAAAATAAGGAGTCTACAATGTACATAACATATTCACTTAATTCAATTTGCATCACAAAACAGATAATAATTCAAAAATATATATCCCTGTCAAACTGGATATAATAGGGAGTTTAAGAGAACTATTGCAAAGCAAACAATAGAAAAAGCGCAATCCGAAGATCAAATTCACTATAGCCAAGAAATATCATTGATGCAGAAAAAGTAAACAGAATTAGAAATAGGCGAGTACTTCTACTCAGTGAACCTAAACTTCAAGTTTCATATTATCAAAATAAGGAGCCTACAATGTACATAACACATTCACTTAATTCAATTTGCATAACAAAACAGATAATAATTCAAAAATATGTATCCTTGTCAAACTAGATATAATAGAGAATTTAAGAGAACTATTGCAAAGAAAACAACAGAAAAAGCGCAATCCCAAGATCAAATTCACTATAGCCAAGAAATATCATTAATGCAGAAAAAGTAAACAGAATCAGAAATAGGCGAGTACTTCTACTCAGTGAACCCAAATTTCAAGTTTCATATTATCAAAATAAGGAGCCTACAATGTACATAACACATTCACTTAATTCAATTTGCATCACAAAACAAATAATAATTCAAAAATATGTATCCCTGTCAAACTGGATATAATATAGAATTTAAGAGAACTATTGCAAAGCAAACAACAGAAAAAGCACAATCCGAAGATCAAATTCACTATAGCCAAGAAATATCATTGATGCAGAAAAAGTAAACAGAATCATTGTTGATGGCTATAACGAAACCAAATACTTGTCAAAGACGCTGGCGACGCAAGCCTTAGCAGCACAAAGAACATATTGACAGTAAATGAGCAATTTCCTATGCCAACTCTACGCTAACAAAAGAGAAACTATCATTGTTGATGGCTATAACGAAACCAATTACTTGTCCACTACTAATTATCCTATCTCTCACATCTTCTTCTCTAACCTTAGCTTAACATGCATGCTCATAGCAAGAAGAGAATATTTATTAAGTTGTAATAATGTAAAAAACAAAATCCAAGCATTGAAATAATTTAATAGCAATGCCAAGATCAAAATCTTAAGCTTAAGCACTAGATCCATATATATTCTCAACTTGAGCAAGGAAAATACCTGTTGAAGAGATGTGATTAGAGAATTCATCTGTGACTGTAGTCTTTCCTCTAATTGTGCTTGCAATTGTGCATGCAAAGTCTCTTGCAACGTTGCTTTCATTCTCTCTTCTCATAATCTTGCCTCTTCCCGTATTGCTTCTTCTCGTAGCTTCATCTCTTCACGTAATTCTATAGTTACCTCTTCATGTATTTTCTTCTTTTGTTCCTGAAGGTGTTCGGAAGTCATTCGATCAGTGGGTCTCTTAGAGGGAGGTCTAACTCCATATCCTTTGCCATGAACATACCCTGTCCTCTGACCTAAAACTTGGGTTAAGATCTCGTTGTTGTTTAGCCTGAGATTGTCTTCTTGTGATTGCTTAGCCAAAATCTCTTGTAGTTGGCCCTACATATTTAAAGAGCAAAAATTTAGAGTGAGATTTAGAGTAAAAGCAATTATATAAATCTTAATTTGTAAAAAGTTAATAAAATTAAAGTATACATGAATTTCTTGAGATTTTGCATCAAACCATATAACCTCCCCATCTTTACCCTTGCGGCTATGTTGTAGCTCCCAAATCCGGTCAATTGATGCCTTCTCGCCCGTTTCAGGATTTCTCTACAATAAAACATTTCAATTTTAAAGAAACAATGCACACAAGTTTATATATAACAATAGCTACTTGTAAAATCATACTGTTAATTCTTCAACTTCGGCAAATGACCTAGAACCACATGCATGTTTTGTTGTTTGTTTTGATCTATTCCGAGCATTTTTTAAACTTTTATCCTGTAATTTACTTCATAATTAGTAACGTTACATAATTTATATGAAAAACACTATTTATACATATTTTTACACAATACCTTAAAATCCTCAGAACCAAAATATGTCACCAAATGTCTCCAATCATCATCATTAAGTTCGGTAGGTGGATTCGCTAGTCTTGCCTCATCAATACTGTATTGCTTATATATTTTGTGCAAGCGACTCGTCCAATTTCTGTACAACCTTTGTGCAGTGACATTAACAAAGGCATCAAATCGCAACTCTGGATTTGCACCAACGTCAAATGTTTCCTTCAACAATAATAAATATTTATGTTAAAAATTCAAACATTACTTAAATATAATAAGTGTGTTAAACAATAATGTCTCATTACCTTAACTTTCAGTAGGATCTGTGAACCACATTCTTTCTAGATTTCTTCCCATTATCTTACTGTTACAAGAGTAGTGTATCGTGTCACATATCCAATGTAATTTACGAAATCCCTTGATCCTTCTCCCACAGCTCGGAGAATATCATCTGCAATGACAACTTTTATTTTTCCACTCTTTGTTTTTGTGTCCACTGTAAGACATTTATACGTTCCCCTTACATTCTTTGAGGCGTTACAGGAAGCTACCAAGAATATGATGCCAATGCATTAGTCAAATGGCAGTAAATCTTAACTAAGCTCATATAAATTATTTATTTACATACCTGCACTACTAATTTGAAGCTGAGAAGTAGGTGTAGTGGGCTATGCTTGGGTCTCTTCATGATTTCCAACTGATTGTATACGTTGCTGTGAAATTGCTTCACTACGGCTACCCTGTGCAGCACCTCTAGATCCACGTCCACCTCTTCCTCTTCCTGCCATCTTCCAACTTACCTGTTGCAAATAATAAGATGATGTCAATTCACCTTGTCATACGATAAATGCTTTAATAAATACATGCATAATTTAGTTATAAAAAAACAATGAATTGCAGCTCATTAAATTATATCAAGCATTATATGAACATTAAATTACATTACACTGACTAACTATTTATACTCCGGCATTTCATGTAGAATCTTCAGATAAAAAATCTCCTTCTTCACTTTCTTCGTTCATGGTCTCATCTTCTTCATTGTCATTGATGAAATCAACCTCTATAACACTTCTCTCCTTACCCTGATGGTTAACACATTGAGGTTGAATGTCATCCCTACACAACACAACATTAATGTCGTTTTGAGTCTCACTATTAAGGAACGAAGTATGTTCAACCTCCTCTTGTTGGTAGGCATCTTCAACAAATAATAATTCACCCTCACTGTCCTCATGTGGCATGTTGAAAAGGTCCCGAGGCTGTGTTTTGACAACAACAAACCAATCTTTATTTACGATATCATCTAAGTAGAATACTTGTTCTGCTTGCGATGCCAAGACAAACGGTTCATTTGTATTCAATGAACAAGGAGTATTGATGCTTGTGTATCCATATCTATCAATTTTATATCCTCTTCCCAAACGAGCAACATCCCACCAATGACATTTAAATAAATATATTTTTCTATCCCCCACGTAACGCAACTCATAGATGTCTTCGATAACACCACAGTATTCTTTGTCAGCATCTAAATCATCTCCCCTCATAAGAACTCCTCTATTTTGAGTTTTTCTTTGAGATTTGCGTTCTCTTGTATGAAATCTATATCCATTAATTAGAATTGTTGAATATCTATATACCACTCTTTCAGGACCAAGGGCTAAGCTAATTAACTCATCGTTTTCTTGCCATTATGATCCTGATTTCATAACCTATTATCAAATAAACACCATTAATAAGTTATGACATAACTTATAATATAATTTGCTTTAATCGTAATTGGTAGACACTTACTTGGCGATTAAACCATTGAGGAAATTCTATTATGTGTCTTGAATCTACATTTGACATCTGTGTCTCAAGCTCCTTTTTGTGGTCTCTACAAAATTATGACAATCCATCGATGTGAGTTTAGTTAATAAATATTTAATTGCTAGCAAACTATCATATACTTGCTCTATGAAGGGCCAAAATTTTTCACAATTTTGTAGAACGTATAGATGGGCTTGATCAAACTCGTCATTAGATAGAACACAAGATTTGGTAGCACCTTTTGGTTGCCCACCTTTATCAAAAAATGACATCCCATAAGCTGATATGTTTCCATCGTCATTCCTTGGTGCTCTATTAAGCCTTGTGGGGACATTGCTTTAATATCTTGAGCAAAATGTCAGGCTCTCTTCTGCTAAATAGCCTTTGGCGATAGAACCTTCAGGACGGGCCTTATTGCGGACATAAGATTTTAGTGTACGTAGATACCTAAAAATGAAAGTTATTCCTAATGCATAAGTTTTTAATAACAAATAGAATTCAATAGATTAAGTATAAATATGATAATTTTACCTCTCAATTGGATACATCCATCGATATTGAACAGGCCCAGCAATCTTTGCCTCTCTTGCTAAGTGGATTGGTAGATGAACCATAATATCAAAGAATGCTAGAGGGAATATAGTTTCCAATTTACACAAGGTGATGGCAATTTGATTTTCAATGGAATCCAAGTCTTCTGTGGTTAAACATTTTGAGCACAAGATCTTGAAAAATTGTGCCAACTCTATTATAGGATCACTCACTTCCTTAGGAAACACTCCACGAATTGCAACTGGAAATAATTCTTGCAATAATATGTGATGGTCATGACACTTTAGCCCAAAAAGCTTCTTTTCTGCCACATTGACACACCTTGAAATATTTGACGAGAATGCATCAGGAACCTTTAATTGAGCCAAAAAGTTATAAACTTTTAACTTCTCTTGTGGCGATAGCATATAACATGCTGTCGGTAGCAAAATATTATTCTCATCATCAATTGGATGCAAATCTGGCCTAATTCCTAAGTCAACCAAATCATACCAACTCTTAACTGTGTCTTTTGTCTTCCCAGCTATATCCATCACTGTGGACACAATGTTGTCTGAAATGTTTCTTTCAATGTGCATGACATCAAGATTATGCCGCAACAAAAGTGATTTCCAATAAGGCAACTGGAAAAAAATGCTCTTTTTCTTCCAATTATATGCAACACCAGTTTGGTCACGTGTTCGCTTTTGACCCTTTACAAATGACACATTCGGTAAAGATTCTAGTTGTTCAAGCGCTTCCTCGCCAGTCAAATATGTAGGTGCTACATTGTTTTCTATTTTACCATCAAATACCCTTCTATTCTGACGCCATGGATGATTGGCTGACAAGAAACGACGATGGCCCATGTAACATAATTTACTTCTCAGAGATATAGAATGGGTATATTTGTGGCAACAAGGACATGCCAACTTCCCTTTGGTTGACCACCCAGAAAGATTGCCATATGCAGGAAAATCATTTATTGTCCACATGATAACAGCCCGCATATTAAAGTTTGATTGTGAATGAGCATCGTATGTCTCTGACCCTACCTCCCATAATTCTTTTAACTCTTCAATCATTGGTTCTAAATAGACATCTATATCATCACCCGGAGACTTAGGACCAGGAATAAGAAGTGTCATCATGAAGTATGGTTGTTTCATGCATTTCCAAGGGGGCAAGTTATACGGTACAAGAACAACTAGCCAGATACTATGGTTCGAACTCATGTTTCCATATGGTTGGAAACCAACACTTGCTAAGCCCATCCTAACATTTCTAGGATCAATTGAGAAACTAGGATAATTCTCATCGAAGGATTTCCAAGCAATGGAGTCAGCTGGGTGCCTTAACTTACCATCTTCAACACGTTTCTCTTTATGCCACCTCATATCTTTAGCAGTGTACCTTGCCATAAATACTCTTTGCAACCTAGGCTTTATTAGAAAATATCGCAAAACTTTATGTGCTTCTTTTTTGCCTTTCTGCCTATTTGATTTCCATCTAGACAACTTGCAGTTAGGGCATGATTGTGCATTGGCATGTTCTTTCCTATATAAAATGCAGTCATTCTTACATGCATCTATTTTTGTATAGTCTAACCCAAGGTCTTGAACAACTTTTTTAGCTTTATAGTAGGAATTAGGTACTTGAGCTCCCTTTGGAAGTACTTCTTTAAATAAGTCCAACAACATGTCTACGGACTTATTGCTCCAATGATTAAGGCACTTCAAATTAAGGAGCTTAACGATAAATGATAACTTTGTCATCTTGGAACGACTTGGATATAAATTTGTTTCGACATCTTCTAATAATTGGTAAAACTTCTTTGCATGCAAGTTTGAATCTTCACTATTTTCTACATTAGTATTCATATTATCTATGTTCATAACTCCATATGCATCATGTATCATCCCAGTTATGTCATCCTCCTCACCATTATCTTCTAACTGATTATTATCTTCATGTATGGGAAAAGAAGTTGTCCCTACAACTTCTCCATGAAGATCCCAAACTTTGTAAGACTGCCAAAATCTATTTTTCAACTGATCATATCGTACTTCATGCCTAACCTTGAATACTGTGTTTCTGCATTTTTTACATGGGCACCTAATTATGGTGCCTACCCTCAGTTGACTGTATGCCCACTCAAGAAAATTATCAATCCCTTTTATGTATATTGGATCTGCTCTATTCAGAACCTTCATCCAATTCTTGTCCATTATACTGCCTAAAGGTTTGAGTCAAAGTAAGCAATTGGAAAATAATATTCAAGAAAAATTTGGGCAAAATAAAGTGTATGAGAAATGAGAAATAAGAAATTTGGCCATAATATTCAAGCAATTGGACAATGTTGCCAAATGTATGAGAAATGAGATTGTTTTGATAAAATAACTAAGGAAAAAAAGTAATTCAAAGGAGTAGAATGATATCATTCCGAAGGCCACTCCTACTCAACTTTATAGGTGTGCTAAGCTCTTCCACTTCTCCAAGGCAACTATTTCAAAAGGATCATATACATATATAATTAAGTCCCCTTTGAATGGGGTGAGTACTAAGTATGGGCATATAACTTTGTGAACTCCATATTGTTTTACTCCTTTGAACGGGGTGAGTACTATGTAACATCCTAAGTCTCTAATAAAGGTCGATAAGTCCAAGAATAAGTAGAAAATACATATGACAAAGAATTAAGATGCTTAGTTATGTGATTAGAAGGCAAGTATAAAATAGGTGACATAGTTAATATTGAAGTATATAAACAAAATATTTTTGGAGCATAAAGGTGACATAGTTAATATTGGAGTATATAAACAAATATATTCTTTAGGATGCTATTAATTTAGGATTAGCAACATAATAAGGAAGGAAGAAGCATTATGTGATGCTATACAAATATATATACTTATTTCCTCTCACCTCCACCATACACATTATAATATATATATTTACACATGCAAAAAGAGATGTTGTAGGTAGCGTTTGGTTCAAGGAAATTTTTATTCCCAAGAAAGTTATATTCCCAGGAATCTCATTCCCAGGAAAGTAAGATAGATATTTTTGGTTATCACTTACTTTCTTGGGAATATTTATCAGAATTCCCATCAGAATTTTATTCTCATGTTTGGTTGATACAGGATATTCCTAGGAATGTAATGTATTTTTACAAAAATGTCCTTAAAAAATTTGACTACTTTAATTTACTACTATAACCAATTTCAAATAATCCCCTTATGTCTATACTACTCAACAATGAATATTAATTAAAAAATTTATATTCTTGAAGGGCAAATTATTATATTATCAATATAAAATTTCAGCACTAATGTTTCTAAAAAAATACTAGACAATATAGAATCAATATATAAAATTTCAGCACCAATGTGTCTATACTACTTAACTATTAATTTTTTAGTACCATTAGTGCAAGCATGATAGAGTAGGAGATGCATAGATTAATGTAACAAAGAGAGTTGCAATAAAACATGGCAATAAAACATGGCTTGATTCTCCATGGTTGATTCAGTACACAAATTGCATTTATCTTATTAATGTTAATAAGCTAATTGATAGAGTAATATTAAAATTGTCTTTAAAATTAAAAACTTTGAATTGGAATTTTAGTCAAAGTAAAATAAATAAATAAATAATTATAAACTGTTAGATAAATTTAGATGTCATCATCCTATAATTGATATCACTATCAATATGGAAGAACACCTGCACATCATGAATGCCACAAGATTTTTCTACTCTTTTAGATAAAGAATTTCTGTCAGTGCTTAATTTTCTTTGTGCTTGTATGATTAGTGTAATAAATAGTAGAGTTTCTTAAGTACTACCTGGAAAATGGTCTAGATCACATATAAATGAAAAAATACATATCATAGCAAAACCTAGGGAAAATTTTCTACTCCCAAGTTTAAATTTTCTGAATGGAATACAATTTACATAGCATAAAATTGAGTACAATTCAATAGCTATCAGATTCAATAAATTATAAGACCTCTGGAAAGCAGGGTATGCATACGCCAGTATCTGAAATAGGCATTTGGTAGGTCAGAATTTTATACTAAACCTACATCACCAAAAAATTGGACAACATATACCAAGGATTACCATAATAACATTACTCTCCCAATTTTTCTGGCAGTTAATGGCATCCATGACATCAAAAGTTCTAGCTAGCTCATAGGTAAGATTTCTCATCATAACCAAAAGAACATACCCAGAAGTAAATCATGGTTTCCATCTTAAAGCATAATTCAAGGAAAAACGAAGAAATCGTAGGGTCAAAACAAAATGATAAGCAATTAATACTTTTTCTTCTCTTCTTCTTCTTTCCTCTATTTTTCAATGGAAGTTTTATGCTCTATCAAACCAAGACTTGAACTGGAAGATTTGCGAGTAGCAGACAATGAGGAACTTCTACTTCTATGTCTTCTGTATCATTTTGGAGTCAGAGATCAACTTTTACTACGCCTTGGAGTTCTAGAACGACTTCTGTGGTGTCTTGGGGAAATAGAGCGATTTTTTCGCCTGTGATAACATAGGTAATCTTAAGCAACAAACCTCAGCAACTAACAAGCACTACATGGGTGAATATAAAGCCTTCCCACCATCTAGCACACTACATACAGAAACATGTTCAGTTACCTCATAAATTGCTAAGAAAAACCATTGTGTGCTCCATCTTTTATCACATGAAGAAGCATATGTCACATTCGAGCAATGAAAGGACACTCATCAGCACCCATCACTTGCTCACTTCCCAGGTTATGGGAAGAAACTGAGCCATTTAATTTTATTATGAATAGCATATATCCTATATTGTTCTCTATATTATGCTCTACTCTTTTAGACAGCAGTCACCATCGAATAATCCAGCTACAAAATGAAGATTTAGAGGGATTTCTATCTGTTAACTGCTAATGTGCATGGTGTTCTCTATTCTGTCCATGGTTGTGGCTGGGTTGGTTGAGAAAGCGAGAATCAGAGAAAGACATAACACAAAAAGATCTATAGATGCATTTTCGAAGAACAGAGCATGGAACAATACTGGCAGTGAAATTAAAGAAAGCAAACGAAGGGAAAGAACAAAGCAAACGAAGCAAACTAACCTTTGGGAGCGACGAAGCTCACAGCCACAACCACAACTTGGGATCAGCGCGCAAGAGCAGATCTGATAAGAGTCATATTATTACACTTTTGTTATGATTTAAATATTGATATTTGTGTGAAAATTGTGGTTATTTGATTATTTAATCCACAAATGTCATTTCACGGGTATTTCGTGTTTAAAGTGCAATTTCAGGTAAAATCATAAGTTTGGAGAAGTTTGGGACAAATTCCAATGACCGGGGTTAAGTGAGAATCAAGAAAATCAAGTTTCAAGGTTTGGAAATCTGGCCGCGGCAAGAATATTTTCGCCGCGGCGAAAATGCTGCAGCAAACTTTCCTAAGAGCGCGAATTTTGGAATCAAATCTGGCCGCTGGCGAGCTCATTTCCGCCGCCGGCCAAATTAGTTTGCCGCCGGTGAAAATCGAGACTCCAGAATCTCGCCGCGGCGAGAATGTTTTCCAGACGCCTCGCCGCGGTGAGAATCCGTTCGCCGGCGGCAAGGTTCGGT
The DNA here is from genome assembly GCA_037074535.1 of Gleditsia sinensis. Classification (NCBI taxonomy): domain Eukaryota; kingdom Viridiplantae; phylum Streptophyta; class Magnoliopsida; order Fabales; family Fabaceae; genus Gleditsia; species Gleditsia sinensis. The sequence goes on along the minus strand of CM073467.1, from coordinate 32,891,165 downwards.
GGCCAAACGCGTTTTGTATGATTTTTGTTCCAAAATTGTCCCCAAAACCCTGGATCTATAAATACCATAAGGTACAGAGAGAGGGGACGGTGAAATAGACCTAGGAGAGGCGTTTTTGGAGGGAGGAAGCCATTTTGGAGAGAAAGTTTAGAGAATCTTGAAGGATCATCACCATTGTTGCTGCCAAGTGTTCATCTCCAAGAGTTCTTCATCTCTTTTCTTTATCTTTGTTTTTCTGCAGTTTATTTTGTTTTTATAGTTATGTATTCAGTTGAGATAGTTGTTGTTCTTATTTCCATTATAAGCTAATTCATTTTTGCTAAGGCTATGATGTAGTTGAATCATGAAACTCTGATTTCTTTGGTTATAGTTATATGAGTTCATTGTTTTCAAGTTGAGTATTTATTTCCATGCTTAATGCTTCTAAATTTTTGGCCAAGATTTAGATGATTAGTTGCATTATATTGAGACCGAGAGGAGATGTGTAATGAATGCTTCTTGTGATAAATACCATATGTTGAATGCGAGTGTGAGAACTAATGCATGATGTATGTGGTTATCCTGGAAATTCCATAGATCATAATGTGCTTGTTTGTGATTAATCTTCATAGAAATATAGTTGATTATCATAGACAAGTAATTCTAATATAACTCGAGAGAGAGTATTAGATAAGTTTGGGTTTTTCAATAATCACTTGTAGCTTTGATGCTTATATAACATGACTTGAAATCGGATTGAACTGATTTAGCGAAATCAAATGCCTTAGCATTTTTAATCATTTGTGAACAACATTCAATTGTGTTCTTTGCATTTATTTGTAAGTTAATTTGCCTTTTAAACAATCAACAATTTGGTTTTCAGATAAAATTAGGATTAGTCAATTTCGGTACTTAGTAACGCCATTCCTTGTGGGTTTGATATTCGTACTTTTGTACACTTTATTACTTGAACGATTCGTACACTTGCGAAAATACGCATCAAGTTTTTGGCGTCGTTGCCGGGGAATGGTTTGATTATTAATATCGATACTACCTAATCTTAGTTTTAATTTGAAGTTAATTTGCTTTATCATTGTTTCAGTTTTATTTTTATTTTACATTGAGTTTGTGAGTTGTGTCAAACATTTGTTCATTTAGAGTTGTTGCTGCTTGTTCGCATTATTTATGTTAGTCATTTCTTGCAAATTTTTTAGTTGTTTATTTTGCTCTTTTATTTTATTTATCATAAAAGAACAAAAAAAGGGGGTAACTTTGTGTTGTGTGAGTGCTTGTTGATTTTTCAGGTTGTAGGATTTTTGTATGCGACGTGCAAGAAGCCTTAACCTTCTTCCATTTGATCTGGAAATTGATTGAACATATAGGCGTCTAAACAGAGAAAGAAGGCGTTCAACCTCCGTTCCTAATAGACAATCAGCCATGGATCCACAATTTGTTGAGGGAGGTGGAAATCGTAGAGCTTTGAGGGATTATGCTGCGCCTAATGTTGCTGGAACCACTTCGGGTATAAGGAGGCCAACTGTTCAAGCCAATAACTTTGAGATAAAGCCATCCTTTATCCAAATGGTTCAATCAAATCAGTTTGGGGGAATGTCAAAGGATGATCCTAATACACATATTGCTTACTTTCTGGAGGTGTGTGTGACCTGTACAAGATAAATGGTGTGTCTGAAGATGCCGTAAGATTAAGGGTTTTTCCTTTTTCACTTCGGGATAGAGCCAAGGAGTGGCTAAACTCATTACCACCGGGATCAATTACAACATGGAATGAGTTGGTTCAGAAGTTCTTGTCCAAGTTCTTTCCTCCTGCTAAGACAGCAAAATTGCAGAATGAAATCACATCTTTCACACAATATGATCAAGAATCATTGTATGAAGCTTGGGAGAGATTCAAAGAAATGTTGAGGAAGTGCCCACATCATGGTATACCAATTTGGCTGCAAGTCTCTACATTTTATAATGGGTTGGTTTCAAACTATCGGGCAATGATTGATGCTACATCTGGAGGGTCTTTAATGGGAAAAACACCAGAGGATGCTCATGAGTTGTTAGAGATCATGGCAGAAAACAACAATCAGTGGCATTCAGAGCGGGTAACTGCAAAAAGACCAGTAGGAGTGCATGAAATTGATTCAGTGAATGCTTTGTCAGCTCAAGTTGCTGCTCTTTCAAGAAAGATGGATTCTTTGTCATCCAAGTTCGAATCCAAACCAACTGCAGAATGTGATTTATGTGGTGGAAATCATGCTAGTATTGAGTGCCAAGTTGGAAATCCATTTGCTTCACCAAATGCTGAACAAGCCAATTATGTTTCAAATTTTCAAAGACCTCAACATAACCCATATTCAAACACCTACAATCCAGGTTGGAGGAATCGTCTAAATTTGTCATGGGGTAATAACCAAGGGGGGTTTAAACCATCATCATCTTCCTACCAACCCCAAGAGAAGAAACAAACAGATTTGGAAGGAATTTTGGGGAAGTTCATTGAGGAGTCAAGAACAAATTTCAGAAATCAAAAGGCAATCAACAGGGACATCCAAAACCAACTGGGACAGCTTTCAAAGCAGATTGCAGAAAGATCTCAAGGATCATTGCCAAGTGACACAATAAATCCCAAGGAGCATGTAAAGGCTATCACATTGAGAAGTGGTAAAGAACTAGAATGGCAAAAAAAATCAGAGCAAAAGGTGGAAGAATCTAAAGAAAAGCCATCAACATCCCAAGATGTTCAGCCTTCTCTAACTGCAAAATATGAGCCTCCTATCCCATATCCTCAAAGATTGCAGAAGAAAAAGCTTGATAATCAATTTGGTAAATTTCTGGAAATTTTTAAGAAATTGCATATTAACATTCCTTTTGCAGAGATGTTGGAACAAATGCCCAAGTATGCAAAATTCATGAAAGAAATTCTATCAAAGAAGAGGAAGCTGGGAGATTATGAAACTGTCATGTTAAATGAGGAGTGCAGTGCAGTTCTTCAAATAAAATTGCCACAGAAAGTGAAAGACCCAGGGAGTTTTACTATACCTTGTACTATAGGAAGTTGCAATTTTGATAAAGTCCTATTTGATTTAGGAGCAAGCATTAATTTGATGCCACTTTCTGTTTTCAGGAAACTAGGCCTGGGAGAAGTAAAACCTACTTTAATTTCTCTACAATTAGCGGATCGATCAGTGAAATATCCTCGAGGGGTAGTTGAGGATGTTTTGATTAAAGTTGACAAATTTATTTTTCCTGCAGATTTCGTGGTGCTTGACATGGAGGAAGATAGAGAGATACCTTTGATATTGGGGAGACCGTTCCTTGCAACAAGAAGAACATTGATTGATGTTCAGCAAGGAAAACTAATTCTAAGGGTGCAAGATGAACAAGTGACTTTTGATGTTTTTGAAGCAATGAAATTTCCTAGTGAGGTACATTCTTGTTTTTAAATTGACACTCTTGAGAGGTTAATCTCGGAAACTTTTGAGGAGAGAACTCCATTGCTACCACTAGAAGCTTGCCTTGTGAAATCTGCAACAATTGAGGAGGAAGATGAGGGAGTGAGACAATGTTCAGAATTACTGGCAGCACTTGATGAATATTTGTTCAGTGATAAAACATTCAAAGAGTTAGGAACAAATGAAACTCCAACCTCCGTGGTAAAGAAGGAAGACAACAAGATTGAGCTAAAGCCACTACCATCCCATCTAAGGTATGCATATCTTGGAGACTCTGAATCTTTTCCTGTTATTATTAACAGTTCTTTGAATGATGAAGAGGAAAACAAGCTATTAGGAGTTCTTCGGACTTACAAAGCAGCAATTGGATGGACAATGGCAGACATCAAAGGGATTAGCAATTCTTTTTGCATGCATAAAATCTTGATGAATGAGGATTACAAACCCACAATTCAGCCACAAAGGCGTTTAAACCCAGCAATGCAAGAAGTGGTCAAGGATGAGGTGATTAAGCTTTTGGATGCTGGGGTAATTTATCCGATTTCAGATAGTGCTTGGGTAAGCCCAATTCATTGTGTACCAAAGAAAGGAGGAATCCCAGTTGTAGAAAATGAAAACAATGAGCTTATTCCAACAAGGACAGTGACTGGGTGGAGAGTGTGTATTGATTACTGGAAGTTGAACGACGCCACCAGAAAAGATCATTTTCCATTGCCATTTATTAATCAGATGTTGGAAAGATTGGCTGGACATTTTTATTATTGTTTTCTAGATGGATATTCGGGCTATAACCAGATTGCAATTGCACCAGAGGATCAAGATAAGACAACATTTACATGCCCTTATGGTACTTTTGCATACAGAAGGATGCCTTTTGGTTTATGTAATGCACCTGCAACTTTCCAAAGATGCATGATAGCGATTTTCTCTGATATGGTCGAAAAGTTTATTGAGGTTTTTATGGATGATTTTTCTGTTTTTGGCCATTCTTTTGATAATTGTTTGCATAATCTCTCTTTAGTTTTGCAGCATTGTCAAGACACAAATTTAGTGCTAAATTGGGGGAAATGTCACTTTATGGTTCAAGAAGGAATTGTTCTTGGCCATCGGATTTCAGCAAAGGGAATAGAAGTGGACCGTGCAAAGGTGGAAGTGATCGAAAAATTACCACCTCCAACAACTGTAAAGGGCATTAGGAGTTTTTTGGGACATGCTGGGTTTTATAGAAGATTTATTAAAGATTTCTCAAAAATAACAAAACCTCTTTGCAGTTTGTTGGTTAAAAATGCACAATTTGATTTCTCTTCTAAATGTTTGCAGGCTTTTAACCTTTTGAAGGTAAAGCTCACTTCTGCCCCTATAATTTGTGCACCGGATTGGAGTTTTCCATTTGAGGTAATGTGTGATGCTAGTGATTATGCTATAGGTGCTGTTTTGGGTCAAAGGAAGAATAAGTTGTTGCATGTGATTTATTATGCAAGCAGGACATTGACAGATGCACAACTTAATTATGCAACAATTGAGAAAGAGCTTTTGGCAGTAGTGTTTGCATTTGATAAGTTTACATCTTATTTAATTGGGTCTAAAATCATTGTTTATACTGATCATTCTGCTTTTAAGTATTTGCTAGCCAAAAAAGATGCCAAACCGCGATTACTAAGATGGATTCTTCTCTTGCAAGAATTTGACTTAGAAATCTGGGACAAAAAGGGGACCAAAAACTTGGTTGCTGACCATTTGTCCAGGTTGGAGGAAGATTACCTTGAGGATGAAGAACAAATTAATGAAACATTTCCTGATGAGCAATTGCTTGCTATCCGAATGGATCCATGGTTTGCTGATTATGCAAACTATTTGGTCAAGAAAATTTTACCTCCTGACATGTCTTATCAACAAAGGAAGAAATTCTTTTCTGATTTGAAACATTATTTTTGGGATGAACCTTACTTGTATAAACATTGTGCAGATTAAATCATTAGGAGATGTGTGCCGGATGAAGAAATGGAAAGCATTCTTCGTCATTGCCATTCAAAGGAAGTTGGAGGACATTTTGGTGGAACAAAAACTACAGCAAAAATTCTGCAATCCGGATTCTATTAGCCTTCCCTGTTTAAAGATGCTTTCAAATTTGTTTCAATGTGTGATGATTGCCAAAGGAGTGGCAATATTTCACGAAGACATGAAATGCCCTTAAACAATATTTTGATAATTGATTTATTTGATGTTTGGGGTATTGATTTTATGGGGCCTTTTCCTTCATCTCATGTTAATAAATACATTCTTGTTGGTGTAGATTATGTCTCTAAATGGGTGGAAGCAGTTGCCTTGCCTACCAATGATGCTAGGGTTGTGATCAATTTCCTCAAGAAGAACATATTTTCCAGATTTGGCACACCTAGAGCAATTATAAGTGATGGGGGTAAGCATTTCTGTAATACCCAATTTGAAACTCTACTGCACAAGTATGGAGTAACACACCGGATTGCAACACCTTATCATCCTCAAACTAGTGGACAAGTTGAAGTGTCCAACCAAGAGTTGAAGTAGATCCTTGAAAAGACCGTAAGTAACTCACGTAGGGATTGGTCAAGGAAATTGGATGATGCACTTTGGGCTTATAGGACAGCCTTCAAGACACCTATTGGCATGTCTCCATACCGATTGGTGTATGGAAAAGCTTGTCACCTTCCAGTTGAATTGGAACATCGGGCATACTGGGCCATTCAAATTTTGAATTTTGATCTTAAGACAGCAGGTGAAAAGAGGGTGCTGCAATTAAATGAGATGGATGAAATGCGAAATGATGCTTATGAGAATGCCCGACTATACAAGGACAAGACAAAGGCTTGGCATGATAAACACATTCTGAGGAGAAACTTTGAGGTGGGACAGAAAGTGCTGCTTTATAATTCCCGTCTCAGACTTTTTCCAGGAAAGCTAAGATCTCGTTGGTCAGGGCCTTTTCAAATAACCAAGGTGTTTCCTTATGGAGCAGTGGAAATCAGTCATGAAACCAAGGGAACTTTCAAAGTGAATGGACAACGGTTGAAGCAATATTTTGACAGAGAATTCAACAAGTAGAAGGATTCTCTAGAGTTACAACAACCGTAGTAAGAATGACAGGCAGTCTAGCTAATGACTATAACTTAAAGCGCTTAATGGGAGGCAACCCATCAGATTTGTTTTCTCATCCTTTCTCTCTTTAAATTTTCAGTTTTGGCGAATTGTTAGTTAGATTTTCAGTTCTGTACTTCATTTACTGTTAATTTTAATTGCTTGCTCTATTTTGTAGGTTAAAAAAAAAGAGGATGCTCAATTTTCGCCGGCGGCGAAAAGTAGATCTCACCGCGGCTTTCGCCGCGGCGAGATTCGTTTAAAAGGTTCACTTCGCCGCGGCTAGGTTAGTTCTCTCCCCGTTTTCTTCCGTGTTCTCTCCTACCCACTCCCAATCTTCCTCACCCATCCTCATCAAATGCCCAATCGGTCACCATAGCTTCATTTCCTTGGAGATTTGTTACCTTTTCATCCGTTTATTGCGCTGATTGGGGGTGTATTGTGCACATCTTCGGGCTGTGTTTTGAGCGCTGATTTTGGCCAGATTTGGGCTGTGTATTGCGCGCCTGTGGAGCAGCAATTTGGGCTGTGGTTGAGTGCCAATTTGGCTTCAATTTGAGGTGAGTGGTGCATGATTTTGGTGCTGAAATTTGGGAGTTTTTGGTGTGTGCATTTGGCCTATTTTGGTGTTGTCTTGTGTGTGATTTTAGGCTGTGTATGGTGTACATCTGGCACAGCAAATTAGGGCTTTTTGGTAGGTGGCAATTTGACTTCAATTGTGCAAATTGAATTGCAAGCTAGGCATTTGTTTTTGCTATTGATTTGACAATTTGGGGATTTCTGAAATTGCGGATATTTTGGGTTCCATTGACGCCATTTGATTGCTGATATAAAGCTGCATTAGGATATTGTGAATTGTCTGACTTGTTTGGATTGTCTAGCTTGAATATTTATTATGAAAATGCCTAAGAAAACCACAACTCAGAGAGGTCGTGCCTCTTCCTTTGATAGGAGTCTGTTTATTTCTGAGTTTGCTGCCAAACGTTTTGTGGACAAGGTTGTTAAGAGGGCAATTATACCTCAAAGATGGTTTGCAATTGATTAGACTCCTTGTTGGGGTAATTATGTCCCCATTCTTCAGGCTAGGAAGTGGGAGGCTTTCTGTCGTCCTCTTGAGGGGGCTTGCCTCTCTTTGGTGAGGGAATTTTATGCTAATGCCCCCGAGCGGGTGGATGATAAGGTTTATGTGCGTGGCCAGTGGGTACTCTTCACCAAAGACGTAATTAACAGCCATTACGGTTTGCCTACCATAGGGGATGATGAGGATTTTCTCCGCCTCCTTGTAGATATTGACATGGCGACAGTCAGTGTGTCGGTCTGTAAGCCAGGCACGGTTTGGAAGATGTCGGGGGATGTGTATAAACATTTCCCCAGAAGTGCGTTATTAGACGATGTAAGGCCCTGGTATGCTTTTATTTGCGCCAATTTATTGCCTACTGCACATCTTAGTGATGTCACTCGAGAGCAGGCCATCCTACTTCATGCCATTGTGTCAGAGGCCTCTGTTGATATCGGCTGGGTCATTTTTGATTATATCACACAGAGTGCGCAAGCTGCATCTGGAGGTCTTGGGTTCCCCTCTTTGATTTCTGCTATTTGCGAAAATCAGGGAGTGATTTGGGATAAGAATGAGGAAATGGGCGGTGTGATAAAGCCAATTAATGGCCCCAAGCTTGCTGAGTTTCTGGGTATTGCATCGCGTCCTAAGAAACGCCCTCATTCTACTGTAGGGGCTAGTGTGAGTTCTTCCCAGCCTAGGGTTGAATCTGTTGAACATCGTAGAGTCAGTTACTCCTATAGCAGAGGAACTTCCAGACCGCGAGTACACAGTTCCTTCATGACTACCTTCAGAGGATGGCTCTGCAGTCTGGGAGTGATCTGAGTGGTTATCCTGTGATGCTTACTTTTCCCCCTATGCCTGATGCCCCTGTTTATGTTGGGACTGATGATGATGCGGATGATGATGAGGATAAGGAGTGATGTTGTATTTTTGTTTTCAGTTGTTTTCAGTACTTCATGTATTTATTTTCATATTTTCTGTTTAGTTTCTGATATTCATCTTCTGGATATTTGTTAAATGTTTTACTTTTTGTCACCTTTTTCATTTTGTTTCTTTCTGATTGAATTTCTTTTATTATTGACCCCGTAATTTAACGATTTACTGTGACTGTGATGGTGCACCTAGCTTTCTTTCTTTTGAAGATGTCGATGGCCATTTGCAGTTTTTCTTTCTTACATTGAGGACAATGTAAGGTTCTGATTGGGGGTGCGATACACGGTAACTTTTTCTTAGTTTCTTAGTTTCATTTTTAGTAGTGTTTGTTTGTTTAATTTTGATGTTTCATTTTTTTTTCTGCATTCCGATTTCATTTGCATTTTATTTGTTTTAATTTGCACGTTGATGATAATAATGTGATTGTGATAACACGTAGCTTTTAGAAGACATTAAATTTTGCTTCAGATTTAAAGATAATTTCAAATGTTAATTTTACTTAGTTGGCGACTCTTTTGGTATGTGGTATAACTTGGTTGATTAGTCTAAATACTTAGAGAAGTCTTATGTGCAAATTTTTCATGGACATTTTTGTGATCTCAAAAAAAAACTCTAGAACTCATTTGAAAACCTCTTGAGGCGAAATATTTTGGAATTGCACTGTTTAGGATATGATATAGGCCATTTTTGGATCGATTGTGCCGTTTTTAAGTCTACCTTGTTATCCTTATGTCACTAGTTACCTCTTTGAGCCTATTTATATATATATATATATATATATATATATATATTGTTAGCCTTATTTTTTCTACAGTTTCTTTTTCCCCTCTATAGCCTACCTTTTATTTAGCCACATTATATATACATATTTCCTACCTTATTTGTTAAGAGCACTTAATTTTGAACACAAACTTTTCAAGAGCACTTGGAATAAGGATGGAATAAAAAAAAAATATCTTCCACATATATTGGAAGAAATTGGTTGGGGGTTATCTATTGTAAAAAAAACAAGAAGAGGGCTTTCACATTCTAGTAAATAAAAGAGTGTTAGTGATGGATACACTGAGGTGAATGATTGAGAAAAAACATTTTGTTTATCTTTGGAAAAATGGGATATGATCAGAAGAAACAATGTGGTTTTAATGGTGTTCTTCTTTTACTTAATTGGTTGTGTTTAATCTAATAAGTTCTCTTATTGTATTTTGACACTTCCCATTTTTCTTAACCAAATACCTAAGCCTAACATTACAAGCCATATTAAGTCCTATTGATCCAAAATGGTGTATTTTTCCTTTATTAGTGGAGAGAGGTTTGAAAAATGAGCCTATGGAGTTTGAGATTTCACCTTTTAGTTTGTGGATATTGTGCATAATATTATCTAGGCATTATGGCTATTGGTTTGTGGTTTGATGGATGTTTAAGAGTCAATAACAAAAGTGAAATTGGCATTTGAGATTTCTTAAAGTTTAGGTGACATTTAATTATTCTATGTGTGGTGTGTTATTTACAATTTTGAAACATTTGTGCAAATTAATTGTTGTGTGATTTGATCAGTTTGAGTTAGTATAGTTTAGGGTAAGATGTTTGTGGGTATCATCACTGGAAGCCCTCACGAGACTACAACTCGTCCTACTAGGGCTGCCTAGGGGTTTAAAGGCTTATTGCATACGCTTAATGCAATTTTGTAAATAGAATAAATTTTCTTTGAATTTTTTTCTTTTAATGTCTCCTTTGAATTTATTTATAGATCGCTTTTCTTACTAGAGACTAGCAAGAAGCTGGTTGGGGGTTGTTGATAAGAGTCATATTATTGCACTTTTGTTATGATTTAAATATTGATATTTGTGTGAAAATTGTGGTTATTTGATTATTTAATCCACAAATGTCATTTCACGGGTATTTCGTGTTTAAAGTGCAATTTCAGGTAAAATCATAAGTTTGGAGAAGTTTGGGACAAATTCCAATGACCAGGGTTGAGTGAGAATCAAGAAAATCAAGTTTCAAAATTTGGAAATCTGGCCGCGGTGAGAATATTTTCGCCGCGGCGAAAATGCTGCAGCAAACTTTTCCGAGAACGCGAATTTTGGAATCAAATCTGGCTGCTGGCGAGCTCATTTCCGCCGCCGGCCAAATTAGTTCGTCGGCGGCGAAATGTGTCTCGCCGCCGGCAAAAATTGAGACTCCAGAACCTCGCCGCGGCGAGAATGTTTTCCAGACGCCTCGCCACGGCAAGAATCCGTTCGCCGGTGGCGAGGTTTGGCGACCAAACGCGTTTTCTATTATTTTTGTTCCAAAATTGTCCCCAAAACCCTAGATCTATAAATACCATAAGGTACAGAGAGAGGGGACGGCGAAATAGACCTAGGAGAGGCGTTTTTGGAGGAGAGGAAGCCATTTTGGAGAGAAAGCTTGGAGAATCTTGAAGGATCATCACCATTGTTGCTGCAAAGTGTTCATTTCCAAGAGTTCTTCATCTCTTTTCCTTAGCTTCATTTTTCTGCAGTTTATTTCGTTTTTATAGTTATGTATCAGTTGAGATAGTTGTTGTTCTTATTTCCATTATGAGCTAATGCATTTTTGCTAAGGCTATGATGTAGTTGAATCATGAAACTCTGATTTCTTTGGTTATGGTTATATGAGTTCATTGTTTTCAAGTTGAGTATTTATTTCCATGCTTAATGCTTCTGAATTTCTGGCCAAGATTTAGATGATTAGTTGCATTATATTGAGACCGAGATGAGATGTGTAATGAATGCTTCTTGTGATAAATACCATATGTTGAATGCGAGTGTGAGAACTAATGCATGATGTATGTGGTTATCCTGGAAATTCCATAAATCATAATGTGCTTGTTTGTGATTAATCTTCATAGAAATATAGTTGATTATCATAGACAAGTAATTCTAATATAACTCGAGAGAGAGTATTAGATAAGTTTGGGTTTTTCAATCATCACTTGTAGCTTTGATGCTCATATAACATGACTTGAAATCGGATTGAATTGATTCAACGAAATCAAATGCCTTAGCGTTTTTAATCATTTGTGAACAACATTCAATTGTGTTCTTTGCATTTATTTGTAAGTTAATTTGCCTTTTAAACAATCAACAATTTGGTTTTCAGATAAAATTAGGATTAGTCAATTTCGGTACTTAGTAACGTCATTCCTTGTGGGTTCGATATCCGTACTTTTGTACACTTTATTACTTGAACGATTCTTACACTTGCAAAAATGCGCATCAAGATCGATGTGAGAGCTTCAAACGAAACACGGGTGGCAGTCTTTGCCAAGGCAGAGGAGATTTTTGGTGCCAAATGGTGAGGGGAGAGGCTGAGAGGGAAAATGAAAACAATGGAGAGGGAAAACGAGGGGGAAGGAGAATTTCAGGGGTACAGTTTTTTCTTTTAAGATATCTTGGGTGCCTTGGTTGCTTCCGTGGGATTGAAAATCCTGCTGCTCTGAAATGTGGTGGTTTTACGTCTTGTAGTAGAGGGTACGTACTGCAGCAAGCTATAGATAGCCAGTGATTGTTGAAATATTTAATTAAAAAAATGATAATTTATTTTTATTGTTTTAAGATTATAATGTTATTAATAAAAAAATTAGTATTTTTTATCTTTTTCTTTATTTTGAAGGATAAAATTTTTCAAAATTTTATTGAATTTTTAAATGAAAGAAATATAAAATGCAAGAATTTTAAAAACAAAAAAATAAAGTTAATTTAAAAAAATAGATAAAATAAAATTAATTGAATATATAAATCTATAAATCAAAATTGTTAGTTTGGGTTCACATTTGTAAATAATTGCATACAAATTTGTGTAGGTAATCTCTCAAAATGAAAGCAAAAATATCTTGTACGATCAAGTCATAAATAGTTTGAATATTTTATAAATGTGGGTTTAAATTTTTGTGCTATAAAAAATAAAATTATATATCTATTGTAAAATACAATAACTAATGAAGATATACATAAAAAAAACTAAATATATCTAAAATAAATTTTAACTATAGCAATAATTAACATAGTAAAATAGGAGTGAGCCATATTATATTAGATAGAAATTAAATTTATTTTCTTTTCCTTCAAAACGATCGAAAGATTTTCGTTTTTAAAGTCACCAAAACAAAACAGAGTTATCGAAACAAAATAGAGTATTTATTAAAAAATTATACTAGTTCAATTAAAATTATTATATTATAAGATATTTCGATAAAAATACTTTTATTTCCCAATTGTTTGGATACAATATAATAATAAAATTTATTTGAAAAATTAAAAAAATTGATAATTTAAAAATAAATGAAAATAGCATCACATTACGTTCAACACTAAGTTGTTCAAGTATGTCTTATTCATCACTCAGATTTTCTTTCAAAAGTCAAAACATTTTTGTTAATTTCTTATCTCTCCTCTCATGTTCACGATATTACTTTCCTTTATTGTATTTATTTTAAAGAAGAAATTAAAAAAGGATAAAAAAGAAATTGAGAGACAAAAAGAAAATAAAGTACTTAAGAGAAATACTTGAAAATAGAGATATAATAATAGTCACATAGAGACAGATAAAGACTTAAAGATAGATTGATGTTTTGAAAGAATTAAGAAGATAGAAAAATAGATGTAAAAGAAATATTATTGTTAAATATGGTTGAAATTTTACATATTCAATTAAAACACTAATTCGAATTAATTTTAATATAATTTTATATATTTATATTATTAATATTATATTAAAATGTTAAAAATTATTATTTGAAATCAATTAAACATTTTATTTTTGTGGTAATTTTTTATTACTATTTATTTATTTATTTATTTTTAAGAAAATCTCAATATGAATTATCTTTATGAACTTATTATAAATTTAAGCATAATTCGTTATATTTAAATAAGTAGAACAATTATCTTTCTAAATTTTCTTAATAGTTTATTTCTTTCAACTGAAGTACTTCTTCAATTTTGTAAAGTGCATGAACCTTGATTATAGATTATTGTAAAGTCACTTCTTTATTATCTATTTATTTATTAAAATTATCTGGTAAGTTTTGATATGCTCCTTTCATTCTGTTAGGGGTTCAATTTATTTTTCTAATCAAAAAATGAATTTGCACTTTTAATTAATTTCTACCAACAGTTTAATTTCAATTGACGAAATAAGTATAATTTTTTTTTTTCATATTACTATAGAGAAGTTTTTAATTAATTTCAACTTCTGATTTTGAGAAAAATCATGTGGTAATATCTAGCATAAAGAAATTAATAACAATTATACTTTTTAACAATAAAAGGATCAAATTAGACAAAATTCACTAAAGATAAAACGATACAGTTATAGGAACAAAAAGGAGATTAAGATAACATTAGTAAACTTAATACTTTTTTTGCACATGTCGCCAACATCAATTCTAATATCTTTTGTTATATTTGATTATTTAAAATAATTAATTATATTATGGTTCAAAACTTCAAATGTAAATAAAATTATGAAGTCAATTTCTAATTAACAAAAAAAAAGGCACGATCACAAAGAATAATTTAAGCTTGAAATCATTAAATTTAATTAATTATTTTATCATCCTTTCATTAATTGTGCATTAATTGTGCAATAACTTTGTAAATTATTTAATTTAAACCCCAAAAATACTTTTCTTTTCGGTGATTTTATTTAGACATACAATAATTGTGAAAATTATTTAAGTACAATTTTCATACTTGAGGAGATATATGTTTAGGGATTTCGGGAAAATATATTTGGATTTTTTTAAAATTTGTCTTTAATTTATTTCAATACAATAATTTTTTTTCCTTTATCATTTTCTTAAATAAAATAGTTATTTTGAATTTTCAAAGATATATACATTATTAATTTGATTTTTAAAATTTTACCTTATTAATTTAGTATTTAATAAAAAATTAACTCAAGTTAAAAAAAATTTGAATTTATTTTATTAGTAAATATTTAACATATTTTTTTATCTTATAACTAAATTTTTATATATTTTAACTAAAATTTAGTTTTGTTAAATGTGAAAAGAGGAGAAAAAAAATTTATTTACCTACTTTCTGTGGCGACCTTAGGTCACCACTAAAAGTTTAATTAGATAAATTTTTTACTTTCAGTGGCAACTTTTTTTAGGTCGCCACTGAAAGTGTATTTTGAGTGGCGACTATGAATAGTCGCCACTGAAAGTTTGTCTTTCAGTGGCGGCCTTCATTAGTCGCCACTGGAAGTTCTCCTTTTAGTGGCGACTATTCATAGTCGCCACTGAAAATATACTTTCAGTGGCGACTAATTAAGGTCGCCATTAAAAATACTTTTTAGTGGCGACTTTTTATAGTCGTCACAGAAAAGTCGCCACTGAAACTCCAGTTTCTTGTAGTGAAAATGTCCACATTAGTTGATTGACACATAGAATTAGTATTATCATCGCTAGCTGGGTTTTAAAGTGCATTCAGGCTTGCATTTATTACTGCTAGTTGACAATATTTTTGAAAAGACTTCTCCTCCAAGAAACAATATATAATGAACACTTTTAAATTCAAATAGAGTAAAAAAATAATGCCAATATATTCCATCTTTATCATTTTAATGCATGCTCAAATCTTCATCAAATTTGTTCCACACTTTTGAAATAGAACTAAGTTTGCCCCACCAAGTGCTAAATTTATGAACATATCATATTTGATCAAAACATAAATTAAATATGAATTCTTTGATCATAAAATGATATGTACTTCCAAAATATATCAATAAAATTGTATCTCAACTTATCACTTGAATACTAGGATAACACAATCAAATCATAGTTTAGTAAAGTCCTCATTTTCAAAATATAATTTTAATGTCCCAATAAAAGAGATCATGAATCATATTATATACAAACATTCTTCAATTACACACATACACAAACACACACACACAAAATAACAAAACCCTAAGTTTCACACATATCATACTTTCAAAATTCTCTTATCAAATAACTTTAGCATAAATCAATTTAGCTAGACCCCACAAGTCATAACTCAACTTCAAAGTTAAAATAGAACCAATACACAAAGGTAAAATAGATATCAATAAACATAGCTTAGGGATTGAAATGATATTCAAAAACTTGCTATAACATATGATATCTACTCACAAGGCTATACACTTAAAATTGATTAAATCTTTTGTCAATTCTCGAAGCTTACTCTGCTCGAATGAACTTCGAAACCATATTTGAAAACTCTAAGAACCTAGAAAACACCTTCAAAGCATCGATTATTGTTCCAGAAATGGCAACACTGTTCACATGGCCAAGGTTATTGTTCACGTCAGCAAAATTGGAGCCATGTGCTAAAAAAACTCCAATCCCTATGATTTTACTAACCTATAAAAATTATCTAGGATGTTAGTTTTTTTATTAGAGGTCTCTAGATAGGGTTTTTGGATCTTACCTGCATTTTTCCAATGGATTTTCTAGTAAGATTTGGAGAAACAATTTATTAAAGTTAGTATACTTTTCACGCTAATTCTATTTGTGCCCAGGATATGTCAAACAGAGGTCTAGATTGTTAGAAATCTTAGAGAAAAAGAAAACCATAGAGAGAGATCAAATGAGGTAGAAAATGGTGAAGGGTTTTAGGGTTTCTCTATGATTGAAGCATAAAAATAATGAAGGGGGCATTTTTGTCTTTTCACCTGGATTCGCAATAGTGAGTGTTCTGCCCTTTTGGATTCACATGTTTTGCCTCGAGAGTCATAGTAGGGGCCTTTTGCATTATGGTCTTGAGTTCTAGGCAACTTAGTGCTAGGGAAGTGAACATTAAGTGCCACGGTAGTTGGTCTTCTGTTAAGATTTGGTGCGAAAACCTCCTAAAACATATCATAACTTACATGTAGTCTTCACATAGCATATAATTTACGTTTAATCTTTTCAAAAAACCTTAATTACATTTTTAAACCATAATTTTTCTTAACAAAACTAACATTTAAAATAAACTACATGAAAACATATATCAGTATGTGTTAAAACAAAGTATACTCATTTAAAGTAAAACCAAAATCATATGTGCATATTAAAACAAATCAAAATTGTTAAGACAAATCAGAATTACTCAAAGCAAAGCATAACTGTTTAAGGAAAAATATAGTCATTTATAACAAAAAAATAACCATTTAAAACTAAGGATTATTACAATGAGGGTCTTATCAACTAAAAACCCTCCACTGTCTGCATCTATCATGTTTCTCTTAATAGGAAACAGTCCTTCATAAAATTTTTGAATAAGCAACTATTCAAAAATTTGATGGCGAGGGCAACTTGCGCATAATTTTTTAAATCTTTCCTAATACTTATAAAGGGATTCACCATCATGTTGTGTTACACCACAAATTTTTTTTCTTATATTTGTTACTCTAGAGGCTAGAAATTATTATTTAAAAAAAAAAATTCATCTCATTCCATATGATAGTTCCAAAGGGTAAGTAATAGAGCTAAACCTTAACTGAATCTTTTAAAGAAAATGTAAAGGCTCAATTTTATTTGTTCCTTTGTTACACCCTAGTGCGTTTCATGCTAACGTATACCACATGGAACTCTTTTAGATGCTTATAGGGATATTCTCCTCCAAGACCATGAAAAGATAGTAAGAGATATATTAAGCTAGCTTTTAACTCAAAATTAATTGTAGCATTTAATGTAGGAAAGCTTATGCACAGTAGTTGCTAATTTAAATTAGGAGCAGCAAACTCCATCAGCGTACAATTTCTAACCATGATCTTTTCTTCTCTTGGCTTAAGATTTCTCATGATCTCTCTTCTAACTATGATAAAGGTTTTTTCAATTTTTAGGTCATATTGTAGCTCAACTTGATTTGTAGAGCGAGTTGCAGTCATAAATATAAACAACATTAAACTAAAATTCACAAAAAATAAAGAATAACTTGACAAACTCCTTGACAATTGCGCCAAAATTTGGTTGGCAATTTTACAATTTCAATCATACCCTAAAATTAATAAAAATCTTACCCTTTAAAATAAATAATGTAATAATAGGAGTAAAAGTCAATCTTATAGACAGTGGTAGTTAAAATCAATACCTTTGTGAATATAAATAAGGGATTGGTTGTCACTAAAAATTAAATAAGAAAATTAAGTGAGAAAATATAGAATATAGTAGAAAGATGTAAAATCAAGATGATAATTCATTGGTTAGGTCAACTTGCACTACTAGAGCATTTCAGTTATCATCAATATTCAATTCAATTTATATATTCATTGTTAGAATTAAATCCAATCTTTCCTTAAGTGCAGTAAAGTAGAAATAAGCCATCTAAATAACCTTAATTACTAAAAAACCTTATTCAAGCACCTAAGATTTAATCTATCAATTGCATAAAGATAAAGATTAATGAATTAAATAATTCAAGCATAAGTGGTTGAATTTAATCTAGATGAATGCCTCTTCCTAAGATTTAATAACTCATAACATAGCAAATTACTAAACCCTATTTGCTTCAAAATTTAGAAGGATTAAATGATTATGTATTTAATATCTAAATTAGTTATAGATTATTCTCATTTAGTTAACTAGAGGGCCCTTTTAAGAAATCAAACAAGAAAACCATGAAAATAAAATCACACAAATAATTTGATACCTAGATTTGAAATTGAATTAATGAAGAAAATAATCTAATCTCATAGTGACATTCTACTCTTATGTTTTAGTATTCCTAACCACAAATGAAATTAGCAATGTAGGGCCATAATAAAACTCAAAAGAAAATAAAGAAGAAAATATTATCTCTAATCTAAAGTCTCTAGTCTCAAGTGTCAAGGTTAAAGTTACTTTGATTCATCCCTTGGCCATCTATTTATGCTTGACAAGGCCATTCAAAACCTTAGGTTTAATCTGACTGAATTTTGCCCACAAAACTCATAATCTAACTTAAACTCTATTAATTTGAAGCCAAAATGTTTAGCAACTTATTGCACCAGCATTGTGGCAATAACCACCGATCCTCACAATGTTGGCAGTTCTAGAATCCTTCACAAACTGAATTTCCTCTTGTGTCACTGCACCACTGCTTCAAGATTTTTTATTTTATTTTTGAAGTTGTCGAAGCACCATGGTAGTGAGAGGTGATTGCTACAACATTGAGCATTCTTAAATTTCATTCTAGGCTCTTGGATTCATTAGTGTGATCACAATGAGAAGCTGCCAGCGTGGCACTGGGCCTTTTGTTTGGGTCTTTACAAAAAATTTCATCTTTTTCCTAAATTTCTCCATTCATTTTTTTTCCAATTACTTCTTCCTTATAAAGTAAAACATGAAATTAAACAAATTCCTAACTTATTTCACTTAAAAACTAACAAAAGCAAGATTCAATACACTTAGTTTGTGAACAAATATTCACCTATCACTAGTTAGCCATAATAGTACAACTTCCTCCATCAATAATCACACTACATACCTTGTTTTGCACGTAGTATGAAAGATATTTTCTCATTGCACTTTGTCTTCTTCTTTGACCTATATACTTTGAGCTCTCCTTACAACCAACAATTGACCTTGGACAACATATTCTTATTTATCTACATCATCTAACGGTGGCATAGAATTGGTGTCATCTTTGTCATCAGTTTCAATCTCACCAATAGCTTACATCACTATAACTATATTTTTTTACATTGGCTTGCTATTGGACATCTGCTGGCATTTAAAACACTTAATATCACAATTTTGAGTAATGAAAGAATTGTATTTACCTTGATTTCCATGGCTGGTTATTTCTAGCTTATGCTCTATTTTGGGTTTAGTTGTGGCTTACTTCTGCTATTCCTTCCATTGATTCAATTTTTAAGAGGATATACTTAGATTTTGACTAGGACATGTGCTACCCCTCCTCTTGCTTAAACGATTAATTTTGATGGCCATGTGCAACATATCCTTCAGCACCACATAATGTTGTAATTCCACAACATTAACAATTTTTCAGTTCAAACCACCCACAAATCTAGCAATAGTAGATGTAACATCATCAATTTTTCCTTATGTTACTAATTGAAAATTTTTTTTCAGAGAGGAGAAAGCATTTTGGATCTCAAGGGAGGATTAAATTATTTTACAATTTTACTCAAGTTAAGCAAGATCTTAGGATAGTTAAAATGACATTTATGTAATTTCATTGAAATGACATTTATGTAAATTCTTTGATATGACAGTTTTGTAAATACTCTAGGATGGTAGTTTTGTAAATACTCTAGGATAACATTTTTGTAAATAATGGAGGATGACAAAGTTATAAATATGGGGTGGTAGGTAAGGAAAAATCTTGATAATTATGAGGGAAAGGGAGTGTCGACAAGAAAGAGAAAGAAAAGAAAGAGGAGGAAAAGAAAGAGGAAGAAGAAGAAGAAGGAAGAGGAAAGGGAAATCAATATAAGTTTTTTGGTCATCTTTTTTATTTCATCATCTTTTCTTAAGGAATATCCTAATTCACGGTATGGATGTAAGATTTTTGTGTGGTAGGAATCAAGCACGTAAGTTTTAAGGATTTGTTTGAGGTAGGCTTAACATTCACTCATAAATTTTGTACAAAAATTACATACAGACTTTTAGATGTGTTTAGATTTGATTTTGGATAAAATTTGGTCTCTATATTTATATAGAATTCTGTTTTGGTTGTTTGGACATGCATATGGGTGCATGGGATTAAATAAAAGAAAAACAAAGGAGAAGTAGACTAAGCTGAATTTTGGAGTAAATTGAAAAGCTTCTGTTTTTGTAATTTTGGAAAAATTTGGCAAGGATTTTAAAGAAATGGTCAATATATGAATTGTAAATATATGTCTCACGGATCTATAGGCTTTAAAATCACTTAATTTGGAGTCTATATAAGGGAGATATGGCTTATTAATTTAGCAGAGGTCAGAATCAATCTAGAATCCAGAATGGTAAAATAAGCGTAATAATTCATAAGGAATATGAAGAAATAATAAACATAAAAGTTGTATATAATTGTCTTAACTTTTTATAGTCTTTCAAATCACCGTAATTAGAGTTCATATAAGGGAGATATGGTTGAATAAATGATAAAATGTCACAGAACACGACCAAACCATGTTCTAGGTTGCTTTAACATGGGTAGGCCATGTTCAGGGCTGTTTTTTAGCATGTTTGAAATATTTTTCAAGTATGGCCGTGTCTTGGAACATGGCCAGGCCGTGTTAGGTGCTGGATTATCATATTTTTCACTATTTTCTACCTAAAAATAGTCTTGTGTATTGAAAGATTTTTAGGAAACATATATCCAAGAAAAAAACTTTAAAATGATGATTTTGGTATCACAAATTACCCCTTTCTTTATTTGATTCAAAATAAATAATATTGGATATTGGTATGTGATGAATGGTTATTAAGCATTGGGTATAAAAATGATGCATGTTATATTATGAATGTGATTGAATGGCAAGCGTAAAGCTCATGGCGAGTTTGATAATTATACATTGCATTTAATGAATATACATTTATATATATACATTCATATGTATGGATGAATATCGACAGGTTGTATGGCTTGAGATGATACCGAATAGGAGATATTCTATTAGCCTGAGTGAGCCAAGGGAGGGCCACTCCAACCGAGTAACAGAGATAATGTAAGGAGGCAAATGTGTGATGAACTCACATTCTCTGATCACTTATTGTGACTGTAGTTGATCGGTCACTATGCGTATAGCAAATGAGTGAATTGAGTATATTGAAAGCTTTGATATGTCTGAGCATTAAAAAAAGAGAGTGGATTTTCAGTGCATATATACTATGTTAATTATGCATCAACTGAAGTGATGATTTTATCTCCAAATCTTAATATTTTCTATAGCTTATACAGCTGAACATAACTTTTGTTTTTCTCATTATATTTTATTTATGTTAAGTCTACTGGGAACCTTTGTTCTTACTATTATTGTGGTGTTATGTTCAGATAAAAAGAAATGAGATGCAACAGGGAATAACGTTACTGATGGGGATCTCGATGTTAACATCACCTCCTCACCCTTTGTGTTTCAAGGGTGGAGTATTGTATAGGGACTCTTATTTATGTACTGAAATGTTATATTGTATAATTATTACATATGTGAAGTTTGTAATATATATATATATATATATATATATATATATATATATATATATATATATATATACACACACACACACATATATATTGTGTTTATACATATGACGTATTTAACATGTGAAATGTGAAAATAATAATAATAATAAAAAATAAAAAATTGGACGTTACAAAGTTAATATCAGAGCAGGTCGATCTTAGGCGACCATAGGGTGGGTGGTCTCCTAAATTGATTTAGAGGAGTCTTGAATAGTTATGTGGAAATGTTGTGTAGGGTAGCGGATAAATTCGGTAGGAAAGTACTAGTATTTTCTATCTATAGTCTTGCGTGGTGTGATAACTACTGTAAAATTTTGAACTGCTATTAAACTTGATCACCTCAATAGTGACTAATAGTTTATTTTACTAATACAGTGAGTTATGGCACCACCAAGAAGGAATCTGCCAGGTAGCACAGATGCCACCTTAAATAACATAGCCGCAGCTATTCAAGCTCAGGCAGCTGCTCTGAATCAGATTCTGCAACACCTTTAGAATATTAATAATGACCACAGTTAGGGGAAATGAAGGAAACTGAGATGGAAACAGAATTGGAAATTGTAATAGATGGTCTGAATTTATAGAAATGCAGCCTTCGTCTTTTGTAGGTGCATATAACCCCAAAGTTGTTGAGAGATGGCTGACGGAACTTAAGAAGATTTTTGGAGTTCTAAATTGCTCTGATGAGTAGAAAGTCAATTTTGGGACATATATGCTGAAGGAAGAAGTTGAATACTAGTGGAGAGGAGCCAAAGAGTTACTGGTACATCAAGACAGAAAAATTACATGGCAATTATTTCGAGAGACTTTTCTGAACAAATATTTTCCCAACAATGTGAGAGCTGGGAAAAAGATTGAGTTTCTCCAACTTAGACAGGGAAATGAGACCATTGAGCACTATATTATCAAGGTTAAAGAACTATTTAAGTTCTCAAGTACTTTGAAGAATAATCTGGATGAAGCCTGGAAGGCAGTGAAGTTTGAATCAAGACTGAACCTAGAGCTTAGGAATACTGTGGTGGCATTAGAGATTCGAAAATATGCCCCATTGGTAAATAAATGTCAGATGTTGGAGGTAAGTTTAAAAGAAGTAGAGGAAGAAAGGGAGAGGCGGACTCAGTGGAAGCGGAAGAGAGAGTTCCAAGTTATGGATAGAAATACCAAATGGAAGAATATCATGAGAAGTAAACAACCAGCAACTATGGAACGCAAACCTTTTTTGAAAAAGTCAGCAATGAGTCAGTGTGAGAAATATGAAAAATTCCATGGGGATAAACCATGTTATTTTGGCCCAGTTATGTGCTTCCGATGTGGACAGAAGGGGCACGTGGCACGACATTTTCCATTGGAAAATGGGAAAGATATTGCATGAACTCAACAAATGACAGGAAAAGTTTTCACTTTGAGCTGCGATGAAGCAAAATCAGCTCCTAATTTGATGTAAGGTACATGTTGTATCAACAATCTGCCTTTGATTGTATTATTTGATTTTGATATGAGCCATTCTTTCATAGCAATAGAATGTGTGGTAAAGTTACAACACCCTATTGCGGAGTTATCATACGAGTTAGCGGTGGTAACACCTACACGAGGAAAAATAACTACCTCCTCAGTGTGTTTGAATTATCCCATTGTATTGAGTGACAGATCCTTTATAGTGGATCTGATCTATCTACCTTTGGACGGTATAGATGTAATCTTGAGTATGGATTGGTTAAGTCAGAACCGAGTCCTCCTGGATTGTTGCAATAAAAATTTTGAATTTCTCTCAGGCCCACCGAAGGACCAAAAGTATAGCATTGTTAGTGCTCACTGACTCTATAAGGAGATAAGGAATATGGATTTGAGATATGTTTTCCTATATACTATCAACCCGAGTATGAAATAGGAACTATTTGAGATTCTGGTGGTCTGTGAATTTTTAGATGTTTTTCCCTCTGAGATTTATGAACCTT